>BRDA01072536.1:0-27879 GCA_036984385.1 Crenuchus spilurus | reverse complement strand
TACTAGGATCTTTATCTGACAAGAGAATCAGGTCTTACATTTCATCCAAAAGACTGCACCATTTAAACAGTACAGTATCCCCATCACTGTACTTGGACATCAGGATCCATGCGAAACACAGGCATAGCACCTAATTTAACTTAACTTCCATTTGTTTTTGTTGTTTGGTGCTATAATTGTTTTCACATAAGCACACTTTGATTGAGATTTGATGCATATGTTGGTATGTTGTTATACTATGACAGTCATCCTAAAATAAAATTTAAAAAATTGTGATATATCTCTTTGCTCACCGTGTATGGAATCGTAGCACCTGTATCATGTCAACAGGTTTTTGCCAATATATAACACTAATTATTATGAGCTGATCAATAAGTAACACAGATTTCCAGCATAAAGTGTGTTTAATTTTGTCAGTGGTGAATGTGTAAAATTTGTATTCAGAAGGTTGCACAGTGCTGAGTGGTGGTTTTAAAACAGTGCCTGTGTGCTGAGTGTCAGCGTGATGTTTCTGACACACCACGGCTGATCTCTGCTGTATGTATGGGGGCCTTGTGTTGCTCCTCTGTGAAGTGTGCGCCTCTGCCCTACTTCCAGAAGACATTGGCCCAGCGGTGGAATGTGCCCATTAAAACATAGCCCACAGTTCAGCCTAGGGCATTATACTGTGGAAAACCCAGATACAGGATGACATGGTCTTCACATGGCTATAAAACAGGTACTCCCCAAGGCTGGGCAAGCCGTGGTCATGCATAGATGGTCTGGGATCAGTTGAGTTGGGTCAAAAAGGCTCAAATGACCCTAGAACAGACATTTATTTTACTTTGCCTATGACCCAAGTCACTTTTCATACTAGATAGAGCTATGACAGCAGAACACACAAACCTTTTCCCAGGGGATTACATCACGTCTGCAGTCACAGGTTGTGTCCTTTGTCTGTATGTAGTATATGACAAGCCACAAGTAGAAGCACTATTGTAGAACTCTGCATCTCTGCTAAGACATGACACCAGCCACATGCTTCTGTACACTAGCAGTGTTAGCTTTTGGCAAACAGCCTAATCATCTGTATCTTCTCTAAGTGCTATTGGCAAGTACTGTGAGGGAAGACTCTAAGTAAATGTATTGACCTGCTATGAAATACATTATCCACTGCTGTTTGATTTAAAGAATGCAGTAAGCCAGTGTTATTACAGAGTGAAGTTTCTAAAGTCTCGCCAGTTAGAGTTTCATGAGCAGCTTAACGTTTTTGACCGCCAGGTTAGCACTGAAAGTTAACGACTGAAGAAAAAAGGAGCACTTTAATTAGCAGTGCAAGACATTCATTATTATTATTATTATTATTATTATTATTATTATTATTATTATTATACACGTGTTCTACATCTTTGAGAAGCTCTTTGAGAAAAGCCTCTCTGATAATACAAAGGTGTTTCTGGCATGCCAGAACATTCCTGAATAAACATGCATTTTAAAAATACCCCCCCCCCACATCAAACTCAGTACCTGAGAGCTTAGCTGATGATGGTGTTTCTCTGAGGTTTTTTGTTCTTTGTAGTTTTGTATATACAGTAGCTGTTTGTTACTCTGTGAAAACAGTCCATGTTTCTGTTCCTTTCTTTCCTCTGATTCAACTCAGTTTCTCTCATTTTCATCTAGAATATCAGTCATAAATGTCATTTCTGTCATTCTTACAGTCTAACAGTCTTTAACATTTTTTTGTTTTCAGAGAGCTGTTTTGATAATCTGATAATTTAGACTAAGCTGCAGTCTAATTAGACTTTTGTTCTAAAGAGGCACTACTGGATCTCTACATAATCATGACTAATGTGCTACTGAGTGACTACTGAAGCACTACTAAAGCACCACTAAGGCCCTCCTGAGTCACTATAGAATCACCACTGAGATACAACTGAGTCATTACAGAATCACTGTTGATGCACTACTGAGTCATTATAAAATAACTACAGAGGCAGTAATGAGTCACTGCAGAATGATTTTTGATGCCCTACTGAGTCATTACAGAATCACTATTGATGCACTAGAGTCATTATAGAATAAACACTGACATGGTACTGAGTCACTATAGAATCACTATTGAGGCAGTACTGAGTCACTACTGAGATATTATCCCTTCACTGCTGAGTCACATAAATACAAGCTAATTACCATTTATTAACTGCCCAGATACTGCTTATCTCATATTTTTTTCTTACTACTACATTACATTACATTGCATTTAGCGGACGCTTTTATCCAAAGCGACTTACAATAGTATAAAAGTACAAATGCAAATAATACTACAGTTGTACTAGTATTTACTAGTACTAGTATACTAGAATTAACATTTGGATATCGAATGCTGAGTGGATATCAGTACTCATGGGGAGTATTTGGGATCACTAGAGCAGGTGCTCTTTGAAGAGCTCGGTTTTTAGGAGTTTCTTGAACCCAGTGAGGGACACCTCTGCTCTAGTGGTGGTAGGCAGCTTGTTCCACCATCTGGGAACTACTAAGGAGAACAGTCTGGATTGCTTTGTGTGAATGTTAGGCAAAGCAAGGCGACGTTCAGTGGAGGAGCGCAGCGACCGGGCAGGGACATAAGCTTTTAGGAGCGAGTGCAGATAGGAGGGAGCCTGCTCTGTCATCATCTTATAGGCGATACTACTCTTATCGCTAACTAAAACAGCACTCATAGTAGTAAAGCACTACTATATCACTACTGAGGCACTGCCTTTTAGAAGTTATTTGCATCCCTTAATCAGCAGACAGGATGATAGTGGGATAAATAACAAGACATGAATAATAGAAATGCAACATTCCAGTAGTGCACTAGTTTAACACCGAACTCAAACATTCTCCTACACAGTAAATCTGCCAGTGTTAAATCAACACTGTTAGAGTTAAATTAACACTGAGGGTGTTAAAATGTAACACTCTCAGTGTTAATTTAACTTTAATAGTGTTGATTTAACACTGGCAGATTTACTGTGTACGTGTTGGGATATTAAAGTCAGTTTGTATTGTTCCTTTGGCAGAGTGTGAACTCATGCAGATTATGACTAGATGACAGTTTATAAAAGGAATATTGAAGCTCTGAAATGAATTTTAGACATTATTGTGATATCTTCTAATCATATTGACACAACTCATGGAATATTTTTCATGTAGGATAACTTCAGCAGCCATCATCCACCAATAGTGAATCAGTCAGATCCATCAAGGACTGTTCCACATCTACGATCATAGACAAACAGCAGTTGGCCTCACACTTCGATCTAACTATTGACAAGACTGTAAACACACCAGGGTCACTGCATCCATATTACACCCCTATTGATTGGTTCATCTAGCATTTCATTTCATAGGTGGCATCTCTATAAGGCTGGGGCCAGTGGTTATATTTCTGCATAGGATCCTATTAGATTCTATGCAGCGAATCAGAGGGCTTGAAAGTAAATGTTATGAAGGTTGGTGGGGGAAAAATATGTGCGTATTGAGTTTACCTCCGCAGACGGGCTTTTGGCTGATAGCAATCTCTGTGAGCAGTCAAGCAGCAAATACATCACCGGCTTCTCCGGCCGCTGAAAAGGAGAGGCAGATGGAAGAGAGGAGGAGGAGGAGGAGGAAAAAAACACCTCCACTCTCTTTCCTCCCTCTTTGCCTCCTTTCTCTTCCATCATTATTCATTTCTTCTCGCTTCACGTTGCCGTGTATCATATCAGCCGCTGTATCACCATCATCGCCACTCGTTCCGAACAATATGTTTTAATGTGCTGCTGCAGCAACGGCTGCTATATTTCAGAAAGGGTTGCTTAATGTGTGTGCCACAGTGTGGGAGAATGGCAGGTAGCAATAAAAAACAACAAAAGAAACTGTTTTTTATTGTTCAGTATGAATGTCTTACACTATGGCTGTTCACACGAGTTAGAAAATAACTGAACTCACACTGTAACTTATCAGCCTTAATGAGTCAAGCTTAATGTCATGTGTCTTAATGCAAATGATCAGTGACCTTTTGCAAGTTGGCTATCATGTTTCATCAGTCAAACCTCGCACAAATTCATGCTAACCAGGTCACCGGTTTGTAGTCAAGTTACACCAGAGAACACAAAAACCATGAAAGCTAAGCATCTGTATTTGAAGAGTTTTAAAGACTTAGAATGCTTTTAGTGTGCAGTTTTCATGATGCTTTTTATATCAGTTCCCAATATTACCATATGAAACATTTCCAATTAAAACGCATACATTTATTCTTGAAGATTTGTTCTAACCATTTCAAGACTACAATAAAATCCACAGTGGTGCTGCTGCTCCAGATACTGAATATTCTAAGGCAGGATTAGTGCTCTAGCAATTATTTCACTAATGCTGAACAAGATAACTTCATTGTTAAAGACATACTAGTTGAAAAACGCAAGCAGATTTCCTCTTCTAGTGAAGTTCTTAATACTGTTTATTGAGGTTGTTTATGAACTAATAAGAGAGTAGATGAGATAAAACTTTATTAATCACTTTGATATCTCATATTCTAGTGTTTAATAGTGTTACTGAGATTGTTTAGGAACTAACATGTCCTTTTCTAGTGATTAATATTGTTTATTGAGATTGTTTATGAAGTAGTATGTCCTATTCTAGTAATTAATAATGTTTATTGAGGCTGGTTATTGACTAAAATCTCATTTTTTAGTCATAAATACTAATTATTGAGGATGTGTATTGACTAATATCTCATGTTATTATGTTTAATAGTGTTTATTGAGGTTGTTTATGTACTAAAGCCTATAAGCTATTAAAAAAAGTCTATAAAGCCAACCTCACCCTTCTGCCATAGAAAATTGAGTATCTGAAGCAGCAGCATTTGGGGATTTTATCATAGTCACCAACTGATAGAAAAATAATTTAGTTCAAGATAAAAGTAGGTGCTGTCATGGAAAATTCTGGGTGACACTTTTGAGTGGTTGTGTGCATATAACAGCGGATGGATGGATGGATGGATGGATGGATGAATGGATTGATAGATAAATTCAACTTTATAATTTCTTAGTCAACGAAAGGTAGTTTGTATCTTTCAGGAGTGCAAATATTAGCATTGTGCTAAAAGAGAGAATTATTACACTAGTAATAAAATATACAAATATAATAAATAGACAAATATTAGAATTAACCCTCTGGAGTTGGCTCTCCCGTCAGAGGCATTTTAACTAAATTCAGCAAAAACATTGATATACAGTGAGGAAAATAAGTATTTGAACACCCTGCAAATTTTCAAGCTCTCCTATTAAAAAATTATGGAGGGGTCTGAAATGTTCATCTTAGGTGCATGTCCACTGTGAGAGACATAATCTAAAAGAAAAAATTTGGAAATCACAATGTATGATTTTTTAATAATTTATTTGTGTGTTACTGCTGCAAATAAGTATTTGAACAGCTGTGAAAATCAATGTTAATATTTGGTACAGTAGCCTTTACAGAGGTCAAACGTTTCCTGTAGTTTTACACCAGGTTTGCACACACCGCAGCAGGGATTGTGGCCCATTCCTCCACACAGATCAGCCAGGTTTCTGGGCTGTCGCTGAAAACAGCTCCCTCCAAAGATTTTCTATAGGGTTTAGGTCTGGAGACTGGCTAGGCCACTCCAGAACCTTAATATGCTTGTTACGGAGCCACTCCTTGGTTATCCTGGCTGTGTGCTTTGGGTCATTGTCATGTTGGAAGACCCAGCCACGACCCATCTTCAATACTCTAACTGAGGGAAGGAGGCTGTTCCCCAAAATCTCACAATACATGGCCCCGGTCATCCTCTCCTTAATACAGTGCAGTCGTCCTGTCCCATGTGCAGAAAAACACCCCAAAACATAATGCTTACACCCCCATGCTTCACAGTAGGGATGGTGTTTTTGGGATGGTACTCATTCTTCGTCCTCCAAACACGGCGAGTGGAATTAAGACCAAAATGTTCTATTTTGGTCTCATCTGACCACAGCTCTTTTTCACTTGACTCCTCTGGATCATCTAAATGGTCATGGCCAAACTTAAGACGGGCCTGGACGTGTGCTGATTTAAGCAGGGGAACCTTCCTTGCCATGCATGACTTTAAACCATGACGTCTTAGTGTATTAGCCACACCTTGGAAACAGTGGTGCCAGCTCTCTTCAGGTCATTGACCAGCTCCTCCCGTGTAGTTCTGGGCTGATTCTTCACCTTTCTTAGGATCATTGATACACCACGAGGTGAGATCTTGCATGGAGCCCCAGTCAGAGGAAGATTGACAGTCATGTTTAGCTTCTTCCATTTTCTATTAATTGCTCCATAATAATTGCGAACAGTTGATCTTTTTTCACCAAGCTGCTTGGCAATTGCCCCGTAACCCTTTTCAGCCTTGAGTAGGTTTACAGTCTTTTTTTGTGGTGTCTTTGGACAGCTCTTTGGTCTTAGCCATGTTAGTAGTTGGGAGGTGTCTTTATGCAGCTATCAACCTCAAATAGGTGCTTCTAATTTAGAATAATAAGTGGAGTGGAGGTGGACTTTTTAGAGGCAGACTAACAGGTCTTTGATGGCCAGAATGTTTGCTGATTGGCAGGTGTTCAAATACTTATCTGCAGCAGTAACACACATAAATTATTAAAAAATCATACATTGTAATTTCCGTATTTTTTCTTTTAGATTATGTCTCTCACAGTGGACATGCACCTAAGATGAAAATTTCAGACCCCTCCATGATTTCTAAGTGGGAGAACTTGCAAATTCGCAGGATGTTCAAATACTTAATTTCCTCACTATATGTGTAACTGTAACTCAGCGACATTTTAGCCAACAAAGCAAACAAAACATACTCTCAGAAACCTTAATAAAGGGTCCAGTTTTCAAATATATATAGCTTGAATTGAAATATAGTTTTAGATTCTTGTGAGAGGAGCTTAAATAAGCAGAGTCAAAAGACGAGCTCTGTCATTCATAAGATAATGACATGGTAATTCTGGACATTCCATTGGTGGGTTCAGGAATCTGTAGAATGTTGATGAACAAAGGCCTCTCACCTGAGGTGAACCCAAACAATAGACTTCTCCTGAGTGTTTCACATCTATATCATAAATATTCAATGTAGAGTTAGTGGCTGAGTGTAAACACAGTGTCAACTCACTTATGTTAAGCTTTAGAAATAAAACCACATAGAATTTCTAAAAACTGCAATTGCCATTGTGAAGCAGACACCTATACTTATTCAGTTCAGAGCTCAAAAGTCTTGGCTAAAAATGTTTAGAGTGTATTTTCTCACAAAATATCAGCACATCTGGAAATGCATTTTTAGTTTAGAAAGTTTAGAGCAGATTGAGTTAGAGCTGAGTTTGTGTTGAACAAAAGCCTGTGTAACACTTTGTAAAAAAAATAGTTTTAGATGGGTGTAATTTGTGAAAAAATCAAGAGATGTTCTAACACAACAGTGATCTTCTACACTTATGTATTATAAACAGACATTTATTTCCAGGCTAATATGAGATGGTTGTATTTCATCAAATTGGATTGAAGGGGAAACGGGAGAGGAAAGGTAATTACTCTACCTGGCCTGCTGGAGGTCCTGTACACCCGACCGTGGCAGGCGGCCATGTTTAATTACTTCGCTATGTGAAGGGCCCCTTCAGCTATTTCATGCAATGGATTGTAATAGACTGCACAGTGGTGCTTCTGTGACAAGGCTCCAATCACCCTCAGATTAATCTTTGGCCCAAGCATCCCAGGTGCAGCTAGCGAGGTCCCAGCCTGTGGTCATCTCCCCAGCAGAACGAGTCCACTCCGCATGTGGGCGTGTGTGTGTAGGCCGGAGCATTGTGTCTGCTCTCTCCGTTGTGACAATCAGTGTTAAAAGCTTGAGTAGGGGGTGTCAGCGAGTGCCGGCGCTGGAGTGTAACTGTTAGACAATTTGAACTGTGGGCCTCCAGCTTCACAGGGTTTTAAAGGCAACATCTGTTGCACATGAGCTGCCAGTGTGTGTGTGTGTTAATGTGAAGTGGTGGTGGGGGGGGTGACGTAACATGACATAAAACAATATATCTTGAGCAAACATACCACTGACAGAGAACTGACTGGAGAGGAAGAAAAACAGAGGAAAAGAGGAAAAGATCACAACTAATCGTCACTGTCATAAACCTCATGTCTCTGTAATGGTAACTCTATAGGAAAACTGTTCTTAACCCTCAGATGTTACACTTGCAGTGACATAAGTGCATGGTGTGATGTAATATGTCTCACATGTACATTAGGGATGCATGATATAGCCATAAATTTAAATCTTTTTCTTGTTTTTTTTTCTTGCATTTGTTGGTAATTTGTAGTTTGTAATTGGCATTTATTATATTTACATATTGTATTTATTAATGCATACTGGTCCATATTGGTGCTATAATGCAAAGGTTGTTCCTGCACTTCTATATTGAAGCTTTTGCTCTTTCTAAAAACCTCTGACAATTTAAGTAAACTATGTGACATTTTTTTAGAATAAGCATTAAAAATGCTGGAAGTGTTGATTTCTTTTCATGTATATCTAAGGTAGGAATGAGAAAGACCTGATGACAGAAATGAGTGCTCAGTTTCTGTCTTGCTGAAGGGTGCCCTCTTGTGGCAGAAATCTGAGTTCTAAGATGAACCTGCATGTCCCTTCAGTGCTGTGCAGCCTAAAAGTGATTTGTGGAACAAAAAACCTAAAATCTCCTACATTTTTGTGTTCGCAGTAAATTGTAAGCACGTGTTCTTATGTTACAAATCTTAAAATATATTTCCTGCTAATTTGAAGGGCTCTTTTACAAAAGCATGAAAATTTTGCATTTTTATGTAGTTGCTGTATAAAACACTAATATTTGTGCATGCTGATTCTGGTGGAAAAAATACAGTAAACTGTTAAGACATTAAGACTTATTAAACTTTAAATTGATGAAACATTTCGGAACAAGTTATCAAACCAGTCTGTTTTGTTTCGCAGCTATTTTAGTTGATACTTTCATTGATATTTACACAAGACATCTTAAAAAACAGGGCCACGTTAAAAAATACAATTTCATGAAAATTCATGAATTTCATTTGTGTTTGTAATTTAATTTAAAAGGTAAACTCATATTTTACATTCATTACACATAAAGTGGCATTTTTCAAGCCTTTTTTGTTATAAAAGTGATCAGCATGACTTATCCATCCATCCATACTCTATCCCACCCACTTAATCCTTATCAGGGTCACGGTTAGAATGACTTATAGCTCTATAAAAACAGAAATCTCACATTATTAGAATATTTCATTTTGAGCTTCAGTAAATTACAGTATCAACATAAAAAAACATTGAAATATATCATCTCCTTACATTTTTTAATAAAATTATGAAAACAAATTATGTTAACAAATTAAAGTTTTTTTTTGGAAATGCACTAGCAAGTTTCTTATTGGCGGATAAATAAATTAAAAATGTTTTTACGCAAATATGAGTTGACAAGTTGTACATGGGCATCTTCAAAGCTTCTTTAGAGCTTAGTTCATGTTATTTCAGATATTGCATCAAAATTAATATTTATATACTTATTCTTAACATGAATTAATCATTAATTGAGACATTTCTAAACCATAGTTAATAAATGGTTCCTTATTGTAAAGCTTTGCTCAGTAGCGGTTTCACCATCAAACATGCACACAGTGTGAAAGGCCAGCTGGTGTTTTCAGGTGGTGGAAACAAAGACGACAAAGTCTAAAGACGTGGACTTACAAGGTTTTCTTGTGACAGTGATGTTATGTGACCTCAGCTGGAGAAAGAGAGAAGTGGAAAGCAGAGACAGGGTGAGAGGTGTAAGCTTTCACCAGCGCTGTCTTTGAGCCATGTGATCCGTCACTGGCCGTCTGAAGAGGCTGGACGTGTCTCGATGGAGGACAGGAAACCATCCCTCCCCCTGTACTCTGTCCCAGGCCAACATTCTCACAACCCTGCCAAAAGCAGCCAGTATTATTCCACTTCTATACGTCTACTATAGGAAAACTAAACAGTGTCTGGTTTCAGCTTCACAGGGCAAGACTAGAGCAGAGGACAAAGACATTTTGTTTTAGTAGGAAATATATAGCCATTAACATTTGAGAGTTTGGTTAATTATTTATTAATTATTATTATTTTTTATTTTTTTGGCCTTTATGTATACCCTTATGAAATGTTATTCATGCCATGTTTGGTCTCTTTTTTCAGCATAGCATCACCTATATGAACTGACAATTATTTTAATTCTAATTAGAATTTTATAATTTTAATTATCAGATTTGATCAAATATTCTGAAAACACAAACACTCTGAATTAAGCATTTTAACCCTCTGGCGTCAGCATTCCCACCAGCATCATATTAAAAAGTTCTGCAAAAGCATTTATACAGTATAATGCTGCAAGATTTTACCCTAGAAACAAAAATAAACATACCCCAGAAAGCTTATATGGTCTAGTTTTTAAATATATATAGCTTGAATTGAAATATATTTTTAGATATTTGTGAGAGGAGCTTAAATAAGCACAGACATGTTTTTCAGAGCGAGTCAGACAGCTGTGCATTTTTACTCGTCAAATGACACAATCTGTCATTCTTATGATAATGACATGGTAATTCTGGACATTCCCTTGGTGGATTACCAGCTGTGGAATATGAACCTGAACAAAGAGCTCTTACCTGAGTTTTCACACCTCTCTCATAAATATTCAACGTAGAAACCACTGAATGAGTGAAACACATGTCAAGTCACATTAGTGAAGCTTTAGAAATAAAACCACTTACAATTTCTAAAAACTATAATGACCAATGTGTAAGTTTTGGCTACAAATGTTTAGAGTGTGTTTTTTCACAATATATCAGCACATCTGAAAATAATTTTTTGGAAAGTGAAGTTTTATGCAACTACTTACAACAAAAAGCAGCAAAAAGCAGGTGTTTGGTTAACATCAGACAAAAAGTACTATATAGTTTCAAGCCATTACTTTCAAAGGAATCTAACAGCAATTCACTATTAATTAGTAGAATATGAGATATTAGTCCATAAACAACATCAATAAAACTAAATAACACTAGAATATAAGATATTAGTCCATTTATGACCTCAATAAATAATATAAATCACTGGAATATGATACATTAGTCCATACACAACCTCGAAAAATACATTATATGATTTGATTGCTGACTCCTGAGGGTTAATGCAGATTTGTATTATCTTTATAGATAGCATACAAAGGGGAAAGTGTGACTATTACTCATCCATCAATTGATTGCTTTCTGCTCACTTTTTCACTAATATCCACTGTCTTGGCCATAACAAAGTTTCTTCACATTTGACATCAGGATGAAAGGAAACTTGATACCATCATAGCTGCATGCTCTACTATGTTTAGAACAAAAGATTAATCTCAGTGTCAGAAGTTTGGGCATTGAAAAGGATTTATTTCCCTTCTCAGTGGCTGAAGTTGGAGGTAACCATGAAGACGTGGCCAAAACCAATACAGAGTTACAGTTGATAAATCAAGTATCAAGTCAATTACGCTGTAATCTCTATCAGATGTATTAGCGTCCAAGTCCAAAGGAGCAGGTGGTCGACTTGCCTTCCAAAATCAAAGTACAAACCATTCGGTCTGTGTTTGTTTATGCCAAGAATTATTCATCAATTACAACAGATGCTCACTCTTCCTATTACGGCAACATTGCTTGAGCGAAATGGCATGTTATTGAAATGTATGTGAAGCGAGGATATGAGCTGCAAACAGAAGTATGACTAAAACTGTGTTTTTAGTTCATTATTTATTGCTTGTTTTGATAGAATATATTAGCATGTGTCATGAGCCAGCCTGGGACAAATGTGGGTTTGAAGCCTCGGGATGATTTCAAATCCACATTAACTTTGAAAAATTATTATTTTGAGTAGCTCTGGTGGTCTGGATGAAATGATCACTGCTGTGTGTTTTGCCAGCGATGTGGAACTTTCCAACATACTTATTCTGTTTTCACACCCACTCGCAGCTGCGAAATAGTTGGATTACATCTTTTTTTCATATTTATCCTGTTCAAGCCCTGTTATTTCCTCGAAAATTCAACACATTTGCACTAATCCAGAAGCCATGTGTCAGCTTGGGTCTTTCAGATGTTCTAATCTAAAAAGTTAAAGCCAGACGTGCTGAGAATGATGCCTCCGAAGTTGATGAGCTTTTCAGCGAGGTGCTGTTTCTGCATTAAAAGGTGGAAATGCTATCCGCCCCTGTTCTGTTCTCAGGTCAGTCGGAGTAGATGTGCTTTCGTGAACATGCTGTCAGCTTTGATTTATGTGTTGACTGTGGATTTGTCAGTAGGCTGATGTGGACTTGGCAGGCTAGAGCTAACCACTGCTCGCCACTTGGCAGCCGCGCCGCCCTCACAGCTGGCCTAGCGCTCAGCCCCGCGTCCTCCAGCCTTTGATATTGATATAGATGTAACTCAAACCACTCAAGCAAGCAAACACACACTCATAACCCATATCCCCTCCACTAAGACCCATCATCATTCCAATCTCTGTTTCCCCATAGCAGGCCAGCTAAAACATCCTCACACTATTTAGCCCTGACCTGCTCTAACTGACCAAGGATTTATCAGCTGTAGCTCTGTATTGGTTCTGGCCACATCATCATAGTTACCTTCATCCTCAGTCACTGGGAAGGGAAATAAATCTTTTTCAGTGCTCAGACTTCTGACAGTGAGATTCATCTAATGTTCTAAACACACTTGCAGCAAGTAGTGATTCCCAGGTTCCTTTGACCTCAGTTTGTTGAATATTTGACGTATCAACCTGAGAGTTATCAATAATGCACAATAATCAAATAATCACTAAATGTAATAAAACTGGTGGATAAAAAAATCAGATAAAACAGTACATGTTTCTGTTGGTTTTGTAATATTGTGCAAATGTTATAACAGTATTTAATGGTTTTCAGATGGTTTGCCATCAAAATGTAAATTATGCTAATGTGATGCGGGCTTGTAAACAGCTTTTTACAACAACCGGGCTATTTATGTGACTATGGAGTTCTAGTGTTTGCTAGCAAAGTTAGCCTTTCTGCTCTAAAGAAGCAAAATATGTACTTCAAATATGTATTGGCTGATTGATTACATCTAAGGTCAGTGAACAAATGACCTAGCATCTTTAGCTCTATTGCAGTTTTAATGCATTTTCGATACTGGTCTCGTAAAGATAAAATGATTGGAAGGCTGGTATCTGTCATCAGTATCATGGCACAACCTAATCATGTTTTTCTGTGGGTTCAGGCCCATATTTTTGTGGGCCCATAAGTGTGAGTGGTTCTGGCACAAGTGAGCACCGCACAATGGAAAAGCTTCTTCGATAAAGAGGAAAAACAGCTGCAGATCAAAGCTCCTCACTGTTAATGTGTTTGTTTTGGAAGTTTCTGTGGTTGCTTCTTTCCTTTGTTTGAATCCATATCACAGAATTCCTTGCTGACTGGTAAGTTCTCCATGATGTGTTTGATTTGGGATGAGGGGTTTTTTTTCCCTGACATTTGCTTTACATCAAACTCTTCAAGAAATCTGCTGGCATTTCTTCTGCAGATAAGTTGTGACATGCGTAACAAAACATTTCGTAAAAGCTGCAGCTGGATTATGATCTCCATAAAGCCTGGAAGGCTCTCCAAAAGAGCCAACACATTAGACTTGCAAATGATTTTTTTTTCTCAGAGTGGAACAGTCTTAATGGTTCAAATATCCTTGCTCTGTCTTGACCTGCGTGTTGCCTCGCGGACATGCTGTGCAAATATGGCAGGATTCGACAGAATTTACAATTAGCTGAAAGGAAATGAGTAAATGCTCGGGTAAACTGATGTGATATGCTGATTGAGGAGGTCCATTGCAGTGTTTGAAGCAGGGATGTCATGATACCTGAATTATGACTTTGATACCAATACCATGTGACACAATACTCAACACCAAATGCTTATTTGATACAACACAGACACATTTCTATATATTTTACACTTCAACTAACATTGTTGCATTTAAAAAAATATCATCTTTGTAGTACTCTGTTAAATTGTTGCCTTATGTGTATTGGAAAGCTTTGAAAGTATTGATTTCCAAATTGAAATGTTGAAAAATACATCTCTAGTTTGAAGCGTTCTGCTCTGAAGATCTGAGCATGGTGCATTTTTGTCTTAGACCAGGGGTGTCCAAACTTTTTTCACTGAGGGCCACATACATAAAAATATAGGAGGGGCTGGGCCACTTACTAAAAATGAGGTATATAGCATAAACGTTAGTGTATTAAAGTTAGAAACATCAATTAAAAGTGGTCAAATATGTTATATTGTTAAATATAATTAAAGACAAAACTGCCTTCATCACAGCTTTCCATAAATGGATCTTTATTGATTTATTCAGAAAATCTTTGGTAGCTCATTCTCAGAACAGCAGCCTCAGATTTCTTCTACAGAAGATTTACAGCACAGAGAAAAAACAATAAAGGGGAACACGGGACAGGTACATTTCATGCTTGTTATTTAAGATATTAGGCTTAGCAACACACCTATTAACATTCGTTTGAAAAGGGTATGAACATTAACAGACTGACCTGGACTTAATAACAGGAGTGCTTATAATTTTAGTAAATTATTCTGGTGAGTATCAGCTGCGCTGGGTATGTAAACCAGGCCATCCAATCCAGCTGCGGTGCTGATCCGACACCACTCGTGTCAAAAATCCGGACAAATGTCACTTGATCAAGGAGCAAATCTGCAGCAGATGAGATCAGCTGACTTTGCGTGTGCAGTGTGTGCGCTGTGCACAGCGGTGTGTACTCTATGTGTTAACAAGAAAAACGCATAAACGCGTACATTTCTTCTGTGACTGTTGTTTTTGGTGGAGCAACTGCCTTGATCAACAGTAGCTCCCCCTGGTGTTAAAACTAAGAAGTGCACTACACTCAAGCAAAAGTTGAAGTGCGGGCCATATTCTATTCTATTTATAACATTTCTTGCGGGCCAATTAAAAATGGATGGCCGTACTTTGGACACCCCTGTCTTAGACTTTTAGAATTATTCAGGTATACACTGGAGTACCTAGAAGATACTTTAAAAAGCTTTAGATGAAGAGACTGGATGCTGTTATAGATATACACGTTTGATTCTGTGAATCCATTCATTTCCTAGAGACTTAATCAAACCTTAACCATAGCTACTTGCCTAACCTTAACCCTAACCCAATCTGGATCCTAACCCTAACCTTGCTCAATTTATTTTATTGGGACAAGTGTGTGGTCCTCACAAGGAAGAAATGTCCCCACAAAATGTGTAAACAGGTTTTGGTCCCCACTAGCCATAAATCTGGTACACACACACACGCCTACTGTCTGCTTCTCTTTATATGCCTGCAATCAAAACACCAATGCTGGCTTTCATGTCATCAAAGCAGAACTTTTCCGAGCACACATAGCTGATTTGGTGTGCAGTACAGCGTATGTATGTATATGTGTGTCTGTGAGTGTAGCTGTGTGTGAGTACATAAATGTCCACACACATATAGGTCTTCTTAGATCACAGTGTCTCCTCCTTCCATCTCTTTGTTTCTCTCTATCTTTCTGTCTGTCTCTCAGTTTTTCTTTTTCTTTCTCACTCTCAGTTTCTCTCTTTCTACATGTGCCATATATATACTGTATGTGTGTGTGTGTGTGTGTGTGTGTGTGTGTGTGTGTGTGTGTCTTTCTCTCTCCCTGTTTCTCTATTTGTCTCCCTCTCTTTCTTGTGTTTCTATGTTGTCTTTCTGTCTCTCCGTTTCTCTCTCTCTCTGTGTCTGTCTGTCTGTCTGTCTAGCTCCTTATGTCTCCCTCTCTCTCAGAATGAGCTGTAGAGTTGTTAGAGGATCACTCAAATGTTGACTCTGTGCTAATGCAGTAGTGAATGAGATGTGAGGGTTATAGATTATCTGGCTGTTTGGAAATGTCTCATTCCTCAATGCCGACACACACACACACACACATACACACACACACACACACACACACACTCACCGCATTTTCTAGTAGATGCTTCCTTTCACCACAGACCCCACACACTCAACCTCACAGTCTGGACCCTGCAGGATCTAAAATAAACAAGCTGATATTTACAGCATTACATCCACAAACATGCTGTCCACTCTGATTTAAAAAGTGTCTGTTTCTCTTTGTTATGGTCAGACAGTTACTGTTAGCCTGCTGTATACCAGTGGACTGTAGAGAGTCATGTTCACAAAATACACACAAAACCACACATACACACACCATCCTTTTGTGATGCACACACACATACACTATGTGTCCAAATGTTTGTGGACATGCATTCAGCCACTTTAAGTTGCTGACACAGATGTGCACACACAGCCTGACTAGTCCTTGTAGGGAAGTATTGTCAATAGAATATGACTCTCTGGAGCAGATATACATGATCCTTTGGCTCCATGTCTAATGCCAGGACTGGGCTCAAGGGGAATAAAGCCCCCCAGCATTGCACTGTACAGCAGTGGAATGATGGTGCCCATTCCAAACCTTGATGAGGTGTGGTGGTAATCATCTAACATCCTGACCTCACTAAAGCTCTTGTCATTGAATGCAATCAAATCCTCACAGCAATACTCCAAAACCTGGTAGAAAGCCTTCTCTGGGAAGTAGACACAGTTACTCCAACAAAAGCAGGATAAACTCTTTTTAATACATTTGATTTCAGAAGAAACAAGCAGGTGTTCCAATACTTTTGGCCATCTAGTGTATATTTATGCATCTTAGGCCTTTTTGTTATGTCTATGTATTTGTCAGGCTGAAACTAAAAGCCATAAAATCTTTATTTTAGTGCCAGTTTCTCTGCGCTCTCTCTCTCTCTCTCTCTCTCTCTCTCTCTCTCTCTCTGTAGTGTATGTGTTCACTGTGTTAGTAGTATAGCAGTATATTTGGATTGTCTATTATTCAGTCACTCTACATTTTCCTAAATGACACCCAGGCTAAATATTTTAGCCTTGTCTACGTCAGGCTGTCAGAGCCTTCCCAGCATTACACAGTAACATCTCCCATAAATCCCCCTCTTTTCTCTCCTCTCCTGCCTTCCATCCTGGCTGTAATTGCTACTGAAGCTCACTCTCCATCATGTCTTAAGTGTACAAAAGTGTCCCTGCCGCCACAGTGACAGAGCCGTAGAACTTTAGTACTGTAGCTGCTAATATTGTAGCATTGTAACACAGTAACACTGCAATGCTATAGTGCAGGGGTAGGCAACTCCAGTCCTGGAGTGCCGGTTTCCTGCACAGTTTGGTGATCTACCTGATCAAACACACCTGATTCAACTCAGCGGGCAATTAGCATGTTTAAATGTAGTGTCAGACCAGTGACATCACCAAACTGTGCTGGACACCAGCACTCCAGGACTGGAGTTGCCTACCCGTGCTATAGTGTTACACTGTAACACTGTAAGACTGGGGCAAGGTGGCACTCTAACACTATAATACTGTAGCACTAACACAGATGCACTGTAACACTAGCACTCTATCACTGTAACAATGTATCAGTGTAACATTGTAACGCTATAGCACTGTAGCACACTAACACTGTAGCACTGTAACATTTAACATTATAGAACTGTAACACTGTAACAATATAGCACTGTAACATTGTAACACTATAGCACTATAACACTGTAGCACTAACACTATACACTGTAACATTGCAACACTATAGCACTGTAACACTATAGCACTGTAGCAGTCTAACACTGTAACACTGAAGAGCTGTAGCACTGTAACACTGTAACACTAACACTGTAACACTGTAGCACTTTAACACTGTATAACTTTAACACTGTAGCAATGTAACACTGTAGAGCTGTAGCACTCCAAATGTTAAAACTCTTTCGAGTAGGGTTATAAGAAAATATTGATACACTAGATAGCAGTGATTTAATCTATCTTCAAGCATTAGACTCGTCCAATCCAAAGGAAACAAGTAATGTTAGGATGCACTGCGGACAGTCTTCCTGAAATGTAATTAAAAAATTGCAATATATGGACAGTTTTCCAAACATTTATTTGAGCCATTGCTTTAAAGAAGCAGGAGACAGAAAACAGGCTGAGCTTTTTGTTGGAGTAGAAATCTATCTGGTAAATGACACCCCAGAAGATATTTATCAAAGTGAGAAGGTGAAGTGTGAACACCCACCATTCACTTTCATGTTTCACTTCTGTCTGACATTGGAGCTGCTAGCTCTGCTGTGACACATCCACACAACACACAGCACGTTCTGCAGGCAGGATCATCAATTATGGCTCTTGCTTTGCATTGAAAGAAATGTGTCTATGATGATCTATTAGCATATTTCAGCAGATAGGCAGGCAGCCACGTGCAAATTGTTTTGTTTCTTTTCGATTTGCAGGCATTCACCAAGCTAATTGTATCAATGTCTCTGCAGACGCTGAAAGCACATATTGAAAGTTCTTCATGTTTCTTGTTTCTGTGGCCAGCGAGAAAGCTGCATGCACAAATGGCTAAAAAGAACAAAGAGATGCACAGGCAGACAGACCCATCTTACCCACGGAGCATAATGATGTTGACACACTTTGTTGCTGCAGACAAACAGAGACAGAGGCTGCTTTTAAAGGCGTGTGCTGGCCAATTTACTTACACTGACCCACATACCACACAGCCTTCCTCTTCGTCCTATTATTTTCAAACTGTGTGCTCCATGGATGACTGGCTCTCTCCACTGTGAATGTTGTTTTGGTCCAAAGCTCAGAGTAGTCAGGCATGTTTATTATCAGAGCAGCTTTTATATTTGTGCTAATAGGCCTTGACAAATCAAGTGGGTAAATGAGATTTTTATGAACTATTATCATCCTCATTCATCCAAGTGATGTATTTATGCTTTAGCTTTCCATAAAATGATCAGCTAACTTATTCTGCATGTAAATTACACAGATATACACTTGCAAATTTGTGCTATGGTTAGTAATCCATTACTAATTATTTTGTAATTGTTATAGGATTAGTCTTTACTTACTGCGCAAAAATGTAATCTCATTACTCACTACTGTACTTTGTACTGTATATTTGTCTCCTAATATTTGAGCACTTGTCATTTAGATATATATGTTTGATTAAAATGAATAGCTGATGCTCTGTGAACATCCAGAAACTAGCCAGTAACTGTTCAATGATCTATCACAGGTGAAAAGTAGACAGATAAGACGATATCCCTAGACCAGGGGTAGGCAACTCCAGTCCTGGAGTGCTGGTGTCCAGCACAGTTTGGTGATGTCACTGCTCTGACACTACATTGAAACATGCTAATTGCCCGCTGAGTTGAATCAGGTGTGCTTGATCAGGTAGATCACCAAACTGTGCAGGAAACCGGCACTCCAGGACTGGAGTTGCCTACCCCTGCTCCCCATGATGAGAGCAGGGGATGTGTCATGACCCTGTGACTGGACTTTCATTTTACTTTCACATTTATTACTTGTTGTTGGGAATGTTAGGCTGCTTTTACTTCTGACTCATATAGCTGGTTTTGCACTCACACATTTTTATTTTAGTGCCGACTTTTTCTTATTTATTTTTCAGGGAAGAGTATTTTTCAGTGAACTAACAATGCAGTCACACCTCGAAAGCTAACAGGCTTCTACACTAACTGGCACCTTGCCGTATACAGGGGTTAGACAATGAAACTGAAACACCTGGTTTTAGACCACAATAATTGATTAGTATGGTGTAGGGCCTCCTTTTGCGGCCAATACAGCGTCAGTTCGTCGTGGGAATGACATATACAAGTCCTGCACAGTGGTCAGAGGGATTTTAAGCCATTCTTCTTGCAGGATAGTGGTCAGGTCACTACGTGATGCTGGTGGAGGAAACTTTTCCTGACTCGCTCCTCCAAAACACCCCAAAGTGGCTCAATAATATTTAGACACAAAGACTTGCTGTCTTGGTCACAGATGCGCCAGCAAGACGAGCACCAACAATTTGTCCTCTTTTGAACTCTGGTATGTCACCATAATGTTGTGTGCATTGCAATATACTATATAACTGTGCTCTTACCTGCTAACTGAACCTTCACACTCTGCTCTTACTGGTGCAATGTGACATTAATGAAGATTGGCCACCAGACTGGTCCAATTTAGCCATGAAACCTCCCACACTAACATGACAGGTGTTTCAGTTTCATTGTCCAACCCCTGTATATCAATCTAGAAAAGCTACAAACAATTAATTAAATTATCAATATTAAAAAATCACTATTAAGAAATAATGAGCATTTTTGAGAAACTATAGAAAATATACAATTGAAATGTGGTAATGCCTAATTTTTGACTTTTTATATTTTTGAGTTCTGCAGGCCATGTTGTAACGAAGTTTATCAACACCTTTATTATATCACAATGACTAGTATGCATAGATTATATGGAGGAAAGATAGAGGAAAGGTATGGAAAGACCAGGTCAGTAGGGGAGGATGGACTGTGAACTGGCACAAATGTACCTTTCTACCTCCAATTTTTTCCATTCCTGCAGATATCATCATATGTCAGTTAGATAGACATCACCAAACCTTGATGGATTTTTTCTGCTGTGCTGCTCATATTCACAACCCAAATCACACAGTAATTTGTCACAGACAGCACACATGCACAAATTATACACTAATACAAGTACAACAGATACTCAGATTTTGTTTTAAATGCATTGCTCTGTTGTTTAACACAATACATGAAACATTTCATTATTTAACTGTTAGCACACTGGCATTTTTTATTTGAAAAATCAAAGCAGTTGTAAAACAATTGATTACACAAGAATATGTGT
The DNA here is from genome assembly GCA_036984385.1 of Crenuchus spilurus. Lineage (NCBI taxonomy): Eukaryota > Metazoa > Chordata > Actinopteri > Characiformes > Crenuchidae > Crenuchus > Crenuchus spilurus. Next base: position 7,023 of record BRDA01072536.1, on the reverse strand, counting down.
CATTAATTATGCAGTTATACTGTAAACTGAATCACAATAACATCTTTAGGCTTCTAATGATGAATGTAAACAGGACCAAATGGCTCTTGCCACATTACCAGGTGTCATTCATACCGCAGATGCTGTGTATGGGTGGGAGGGTGATGGGGTGTTATGGCTAGCTGTTTGGTTGTAACAGCTGGACTAAGGTTGAATGAAATTGTGCAGTTTTACAGGGCAGTGACTCTCTGAACTGGTCAGACCACACAGGTGCACACGCAAGAAGTCTACAGCCTGCCATTTTTTTCAGATTTCTATCACTTCATTACTATGCATGAGCAGGCAGACTTGGAGATGTTCTCCAGACAGAAGTTCAAAACCGTAAACAGAAGTTCAGTTGTATTTCCGTTATCACGCGAGGCTGCTTGTGAAGCCCAGCTGACCACTGGAGATTTGCACGCTCCCTCTGCCCATGATCTATATGCCAGTATTTGCATTTGCGTGGGAGACGTCTTCACGGGTTCACTCCTCCTGCTCACCACTGTTAACCCCCCCACCATCTGCCTTCAACAAATAACTTCAAGCGAGGACAGAGCATTGGAGGAGGGGGTGTAAATACTTAATGGGCGCAAACTTGTCAATATTCAGCAGGTTTTGGCTGGGATTTCCCTCAGCTCCCCCTTCCTCACAGTCTCCAGGCACTTTGTGCTGCCATAATCCTCCTCTCGCCTCTTCAGCTGCCAATCAAACAGTGAGGATAAGAAGACTTAGGCAAGAGCTGCATGCTCGGGGAAACTTTGATGGCGCGCCCTTCAGAGTAAAGCAGCTACACTACAGCTGTGACAAAGCCAAAGAGGACCTGGGATAAAAGACACAGCGGTCTCACACACACACATGTAAACACAGACACACACACCTGCATACACGATCATCAATGGTGCAAGTCAGGCATCTTTTTAGAAATCATATTTATTGTCCTTTCCCAATCAATTTTTTCCAGCATTTGTCTTGTTTTCTCAACGACATCCATTAAAATCAGCATTGCATGCTTGCAGAGAGTAAATATTTGATTACAGTAGGACACTAGTGGCTGTATTCTGATCACTGGAACGCGTTCATTAGCCATTACAACAATTGGCATTATTAGCGCGGCAGGTTAGCGTCTAATTCTCCTTGGACAGTGTCCAGATGCTAGCTGTGTAACAGGTACTGTTAGAGCTGAATGGATGCACTGACACAATGGCTTTCCGTGATGATAATTGAGCTTCGCTAGCGATTAGCGGCTCTGAGCTGCTGTGGCTCAGGTGCTGGGGTCAGCTACACGAGCGCTAATGCGCAGTGGCATTGAAATAACCATAGCATTAGCACGTTGTGGGCCGTTAGCCTCACCTCTGTCTCTGTGGGTGGTCAGAGGAAGTGCTGTTGGAGGGGGGCTGTGGAGGGGGGAATGCTGCATTTGGCAGGATGGCAAATACGACAAGGCAGCCCCAGTCAGTGCCTCTCGCACGCAGTCAAATTAATTGGAGCCGAGGCCATTAGCCGGCTGGAATACATTAGCGCTTCTGCAGGCAGAGCAGCATCCTGCCCTCGTCGCACTGGAACCGGGTGCTGCCGTGATTGTTTATCGAATGTGAATGGATGGAAGGCAGGGGATGGCGACCCCGCCATGATTGGACCCCCTGTTAGCGTCAGAGTTAGTTGTTTTGAAGCAGTCCATTAACGACAGCTAACATTGTCTGTTTCCACTTTTTGAAGGCCTGTTCTGACCCAACACATCCTAAATCCCACATCTCACCCTGTAAAAACCATTACCCCTCTTTGACCTCCAAGGGCTATGAATACAGGCATTTGATTTGGGCTTTTGATTTTGTCTAATCTTTAAACCAAGTTTGGTTTATGCAGAAAATGTAACATTACAATACCTACTTATATTATATTCCATTGTAACTCTACAGGGAGTGTGACATTATTACATAGGACATCAACAGCTTGTTTAATTGGCGTTTGCTATGCTAACGAACAAATGACAACTGTTAAACTCACTTTGACATGCCTTACAGGCATTTACCACACCAAAGACAATAGACAAATCACTGACTCCTATTAGGCAAGGGTACACTGAACTGATGGATACTGAAAGACTGCAAGGCCCATCCACATAGAGAACTGATAGAGACATAATAAGGATGCTCTTTGTCACAGTTCTGCCATGTCTGCAGTCCAAATTTATACTCTCTCTCTCTCTCTCTCTCTCTCTCTCTCTCTCTCTCTCTCTCTCTCTCTCTCTCATAATCAACTTCATGAATATTGTAATAACTGCCCTAATCATTTAGTTTATGCAGTTTATTATAAAAACAGCATGTCTTGTGATTTTTTACTGGCCAGTATGTAACTGGTACTGTAGCTACTGGTGTCATTCATGATTACTCAATAGCAATTGATTAAATCTGGTTTAAAATCTTTGATCAATACTTACAATCTGTCATTAGCATATTATATAAATTGAACCAAAACATTATGACCAAATGTGTTAATATGCTTGATATTTTGTTGGTCTTCCATGCTGCCAAAACCGCTCCAACACTCATAAGCCGTGCCAATTCAGAGTTACTCCAAGCCTGTCATCTGGTCATAATAATCTGGCCCTTGTCAATAATCTTTATGCCTGCCCATTTCTCCCACATCCAGCATGTTAACTACAAGAACCAAATGTTCTGAGATTTAATATATCTCAGACCTTCAATGTTATTTTGACTAAAAGGCAAATATTTTATCTTCTAGTTTTAATCTTAATCCATGTTGAATTGTTCACTAATAAGAGCTGCAGTTGTTTTATGAGATTAACAGTGTGGTTCTCTATTGAGTTAGTGACCATGGAGGTTTTTATGAGGCTACAGAGAATGAACAGGCCATCATGAGCTGGAGGCAGGCAAGCTTACACACACACACACACACACACACACACACATAAGTGTAGAAAGTGTGTTATGCTGGCTGGTCCTCTGTTGCAATAATTAGACTCATGCCTCTGTGTTTGCTTCTCTCTCACTCACTCCCTCTCTCTCTCTCTCTCTCTCTCTCTCTCTCTCTCTCTTTCTCAGTCTATCTCTCTCACTCTGTCTCTCCCTGAGCTCCACACACTCCAGATTTTCAACTCATTTATTGATGTGTTTTTCAGCGCGGATCCACTCTCCCCTTCAATTTATGTTCTCTCTCTCTGCTGTCAAAACACACTCTCTTTCTCCAGCCCTCACCCATCAAGTTTTATTGAATGAATTTTTCATTAAGCGTCCATACTTTTTCTCCCCCCTGTATCCCTGCTACAGAAGTGTTTTCATGCCCAAAAGTGCAAGAGTGATTAATGTCACTTCTGTGCAGTCCCATTCTCTTGTTAAGTCCACCACTATTTCTTTAGACTCGAGCAGATGGGCTGAAATTTGCTCCAAGTAGCATGAAGGTGCATGCACCAGTGGCACCTTTCCCGATTTCTTTACAAATTATTTAAATCTGCTTGTGCAGTGAAATATACCCAAAGTACAGAATTATACTGTACTGTATTAGTCTACATGTACTCAGTCAGTTTCCACAGACAGAAAATCTGAAGAGAAAACCTGTTGAAAGAAAACTCACTTATAATAGAAATCAATGGAAAGTTGATACATATTTGAAATATGTGCCTATATCACGTGTCTTAAGCTGTTTGTATTACCTTTTATCCAAAATCCCTTCACTAGAGGCACACTGGAAAACAAGCAGTCCAGTCTTCTTTTGGCTGCTTTGCTTGAAACATACATACACAGTAAATCTGCCAGTGTTAAATCAACACTATTAGAGTTAAATTAACACCAAGAGTGCTACATTTTGACACCCTCAGTGTTAATTTAACTCTAATAGTGTTGATTTAACACTGGCATATTTACTGTGTATGAAACTAAACGGCACATGAATTGCAGATCACAAAGCATCCTTAACTGTCAAGTAATTAGAAAAATTCTGCTACGTGCTCTCACTGCATGAAAGTGTCATCATATAAAGCTAACCTAAGGTTTAACCAATCCATGCACGTGCAGATGGAGCTTGTGAAAACTCCACACAGGTAATATATTACTGAAATCACAAAGTATGCAAATGAAGAGCTTAATTTAAATTGTGTTGGGACACCTGCTCTTTCATTGTATCTTCTGAAATCAAGCGTGTTTAAAAAAGAGTTTGTTCTGCTTTTGTTGGATTAACTCTCTCACTTGTAAGGCTTTCTACTAGATTTTGAAGCATTGTTGTGAAGGCTAGATTGCATGTAGCAACACGACTGTAAGTGGATGATCATCACTCCACCTCATGCCCAACTCATCCCAAATGTACTGGATGGAGCACCATCATTCCAGAGAACACAGTTCCACTGCTCTATATCTCAATGCTTTATCCCCCTCTTGCCCATACCTGGCATTAGATATAATGCCAAAATTTTGGCCCCGAGTGGCTCAGCGGGTAAAGACGCTACCACTATTACCAGAGGATCGCAAGTTCAAATCCCGGTCATGCTGTTTGCCATCAACAGCCGGGGCCCAAGAGAGCAAAAATTGTCAGTGCTCTCTCTGGGCAGGTAGATGGCGCTCTCACTCTCCCTATCACTCTCACATTGCAATGTCTGCTGGCTCAGGCGTCTACTGATTGGTCCAATCGGAGCTGGGGACCCTGTGTGCCTTCCTCCGAGAGCATTAGGCTCTCCAGTGACGGTGTATCAGCAGTGGTTCGGAAAGAGGCGGTGGCTGCAGCACACGCAACGGAGGAGGCTTGTGCTTGCCTGCACCCTCCTAGAGTCAGGGACATTGCAAAGTGATGGGGAGAGGCCTAACGGAGGGTTACTACTACATTGGGAAGGGGATAAAAATGGGCAAAAACCTAGAAATAAATTAAATAGATATAATGCCAAAAAATTCATATTTATCTTCAGAGATTCTGATTCTCTTGGCAATGCTCCTCTACAGAGACTAGAAAAGCTGTGTGGGTGCATTTACACATCTATGTCAGTATTGGCTGTAAGGTATTCAGCACCTTAATGCATTCATTACAAAGGGTGACCACAGATATTTGGACAAATAGTGTACCTTTGATTATTTAGCATAAATGTTTCCTGAAATAATTCAGCAGAAGCTCATTGACTTCCCCTATAAGCACGTTTATTTCAGCAGGTTTTCATTTGTTTTCTAAGTCCACTGAGAAGCACTGAAATGATTATCTGGAGTAACTGACTATGCACTACAGAAGCAGCACATAGATTATAGGTTGACATACAATAGAATACAGCTTTAACACAGGCTTTGACATTATGATAAAGAGGTTTTTTTAATGTGTAGTGGTGCTGAGTGAATCTATGGCTGTACGTCTTATGAAAGAATATATTTTATCACCCACTTATTATTATTAAGGTCATGCTCAATAGCGATAACTTTATCATTGTTTTATGTACTGCACTAAAACCAATGCACAACTACAAATATTGCAAATTGTCAACACAGGGAAAAAAATTAACAAGCCACTTCTTTGCGTGGTATCGATCAGCACTTTCAAAGGCCTGATGATGATATAAAAAACTAGAGTAAAGGGATTGCATTCGGATGGAGAGAGTGCATAAACGGGGGATATGGTTCTGCCTCAGTGCCAGAGGACTTTTCATAAAGCTGGATGTAGTGGGCCCATGAGTAACGATGTGCAAATTGCTGCTTCATTAGATTTTCAGCAGTGCTTAGAATGAGTGTGTCAGCATTTGGGCCTCTGCTGCTCCCAGCTGAGGCAGAAGTGTGTGTATGTGTGTGTGTTAGCTGGTGGGTGGCTCAGCAATTGTGTCCAGCGATGCCAACGTGGGATAACAAAAGGTGCTGGACATTACAGACAATCAAATACAGTACACCAAATTCACATATATAGTAATGAGCCATAACATTAAAACCATCTCCTTGTACCTACACTCATTGTTTATGTTATCAGCTCCACTGACCATATAGATGCACTTTGTAGCTCTACAATTACAGACTGTAGTCCATCTGTTTCTCTGTGTACTTGTTGTTTTTTTAACCGCCACAGAGCAGGTATTACTTGGGTAGTATTCTCAGCATGGCAGTGACGGTGTTGTGGTGGTGGCATGTTAGTGTGTGTTCACTGGATCAAACATAGTAGAGCCATGTTAAACAAATCAGTCCAACTGCTGGACTGAGAATAGTCCACAAACCAAACTTATTTATCCAGAGCAGGGGTGGGCAACTCCAGTCCTGGAGGGCCGGATTCCTGCATAGTTTGGTGATCTACCTGATCAAACGCACCTGATTCAACTGAGCAGGCAATTAGCAGGTGTAATTTTATTGTCAGAGCACAATCACCACCAAACTCTGCCGGACACCGGCCCTCCAGGACTGGAGTTGCCCACTCCTGGACTAGAGAATGACCAACACAAGCAGTGCAGATGAACTACTGCACAAACCAATGACATCTACTCTCTCAACACAGTGGACAGTGAGTGGACTCTGCTGTTCCTTTTTCATACATACCAATGCAGCCATGTACAACTTATGTGAGAACACAAGCACAGCAAAAAAAAAAATAATTATCAGGTAAAAAGAGATCATGTGATTTATGGCTTATAATTTTGTTTTATTTCTCTGATTTTTTCATTATGTGCATTTAAAAAATTAAAAATAATAAAATATCATTAATAAATAGTGCTACAAACAATGAAAAAGTTAAATGTTGTTCATAATTCAATGCAAAAAGGTAAATAATATTTTATATTCAATACATGAAAAGTGACATATTCAAAAAGTATCAACATTAAAACAAAAAAGGCTTATAAGTCATTTAAAACTATATAAAAAAAATATGGTCATACAGTATATACTAAATTATATATATGACAGCATATCTTTTGAATGAAATTATGGACACATATTAACATTATCATGTTATTGTCATTTTAGGAGATACCAGCACTAGTGTACATGTGCTACTAAATATTATGTGCAGTATGATTCAGTTCAGTTGAGCTGTACAAAT
>BRDA01072533.1:0-11318 GCA_036984385.1 Crenuchus spilurus | reverse complement strand
CCCCCCCCCCCCCCCCCCAAAAAAAAAATAAAATAAAAATCTCAGTCTAATGCTCAGTCACTCAGCTGCTGGAGCTACTCAGCTGTGCAGGAACAGTCTACTGACCAGCCCACACACACACACACACACACAGACACACACACACACACAGACACACACACACAGACACACACACACAAACACACAGAGACATACACACAGACATACAGACAAACGCACACACACACACACAGACATACAGACATACAGACAAACACACACACACACAGACATACACACAGACATACAGACACACACAGAAATACACACAGACATACACAGACACACACACACACACACAGAGACGTACATACAGACAGACAGACACTTATACACACACACACACAGACATACACACACACACACACACACACACAGACATACACACAGACATACAGACAAACGCACACACACACAGACATACAGACATACACACAGACATACAAACGCACACACATACACAGAGAGAGAGACGTACATACAGACACACACACAGAAATACATACAGACAAACACACACACACACACCTATACACACACACATACACACAGACATACAGACAAACGAACACACACATACACAGAGAGAGAGACGTACATACAGACACACACACACACACACACACACACACAGTAAGAGACGTACATACAGACAGACAGACACTCATACACACACACACAGGCACACACACACATACTCACATACACATAAACATACACACACACACAGACGTACATACAGACATACAGACACACACACACTCTCTTTCTCTCTCTATCTATCTCTCACACACACTCTCTCTCTCTCTCTCTCTCTCTCTCTCTCACACACACACACACACACACACACACACACACACAGACTAAATACAAATTAAATTATGCAAAACTCAATTCTGTTTCATTCTCCTCTTCATTTTTTTCTCTTCATCTCTCTGTAAATCATTTCTTCACTCCTCTTTACTTTTCTTCTTCTTTGTCTCTCTTCTTCTCTGCTCTTCTTTTCTTTCATCTTCTCCTTGTTCATTGTTTTTCTTTCTTCTGCTCTTCACTTATTCTCGTTTTCTCTTCATTCTTTTTAATCGTCTCCTCTCTTCTCCTTTAAACGTTAAGGATGTGTGTTAGTGTCCACATTTCAGCTCCTCACACTCGTAACACTGACAGTCACTCATAATGTAGACGTCCGGTCAGAACTGCAGATGTGTTTACAGGTTCACAGCTGCTGATCAGATCTCATGACTTTTGCATAATGTTCTGATTGTAATATTGAAGTCATTGGTTGTCTTGCGCTGTGGCTGCAACTGACCTGCTGTGACCTTCAGACTCCTCAGACTCACAGCTGTAAATACCATGTAGTCCCCAGTTTTCCACACCTGCCAGATGTCGTCAATCAGCCCAAATGAGTCAACATGTAGCTTTTATAATGTACCTGCAAAGCTAACGTTGCTCAGTAACACTAGAGCTCAGAGACGTTATAATGCTCGTAACACTCAGCATGGCGTCTGTTTGAGAAAACTGTCAGTTTGTTTATCTGTATAAATGAGGTGCGGAAGATTGTCAATCATATCTTATCTAGACGTTCAGACAGACAAACACAGACTGCATGTGTGATACACCAGTGACAGATATTTTATAAATGGAAAAACTGTTTGTTATTGGCCTCAAATTGAAACTATGGCTGATAATTCGGATAATTTGACGTCCTTGTACAGTGAGAACTGTCCGTCTTCTTGACCCGACAGCATCCTCTGCTGGCTGCTCTGTGACTCTTTGTAATATTCATAATGTGGCATTATTTTTACTTAAGCATACATACACTTGAGTATTGTGCTGTAACATGATATATTGGCACTGGTGTGTACACTCGAGTGTATTATTGTGATTATACCACAGTCTGTCATCACTGTTTATTCGTTTTTAAGATAAAGAGGCAGAAAAATTTGTTTGTTTGTTCTAGTGTTGATGCTAGCTTACGTGTATGTGGCGGAGTAATACTTAAAGAGCTTCATCAGTTATCGGTCACTGGTTATCAGTTATGGGTTATTCGTTATTGGTTATCAGTTATGGGTTATTCGTTATTGATTATCAGTTATGGGTTATTCGTTATTGATTATCAGTTATGGGTTATTCGTTATTGATTATCAGTTATGGGTTATTCGTTATTGATTATTGGTTATAAGTTACTACTTTTCATTTATTGTTTACGGTTATTGATTATCAATTATCAGGAATGAATGAATGTTACACTTATATAGCATCTTTCTCAAACCCAAGGACGCTTTACAATCAACACATTCCATTTACACACAATCACACACACCAGTGAGAAGCGGCAGCCAGTCGCGCACAGCGTACTCGCAACCGGAAGCGACCGTCCACCTGGAGGACTGCATCGAGCACTAGGGGATCACCCAGGACAGAGTGCCAACCATATCTGGGCAAACGTACATACATACACATTCATACACACATCAGGGTCATTTTTAGAGTAGCCAATTCACCAGATCTCCATGTTTTTCATGGAATGTGGGAGGAAACCGGAGTCCCCGGAGGAAACCCACACAGACACGGGGAGAACATGGAAACTCCGCTCAGATGTGGACTCGAACAAGACCTCAGCGCTGAGAGGCAAACGTGCTAACCACTAAGCCACCGTGCCGCCCAATTATCAGTTATTGCAAATTGGTTAATTGGTTATTGAGTATTGGTTATCATTTGTCAGTTATTGGTTAATGGATACTTATCAGTTACAAAATGTTGGTTATTGATTATCAGTTGTCTGTTATAAGTTTTCTATCAGTTCTGGGGGTGGCACGGTGGCTTAGTGGTTAGCATGTTCGACTCTCCGCGCTGAGGACTTGGGTTCGAGTCCCCATCTGAGCGGAGTTTCCATGTTCTCCCCGTGTCTGCGTGGATTTCCTCCGGTTACCTCCCACAGTCCAAAAACATGGAGGTCAGGTGAATTGAATACTCTAAAATTACCCTGTTGTGTGTGTGTATGTGTGTATGCCCAGATATGGTTGGCACTCTGTCCTGGGTGATGCGCGTAGTGCTCGATGCAGTCCTCCAGGTGGACATCGCTTCCAGTTGAGAGTACGCTGTGTGCGATTGGCTGCCGCTTCTCACCGGAGTGTGTGTGATTGAGTGTGTGTAAATGGAGTGTGTTGATTGTAAAGTGTCCTTAAGTATCTAGAAAGGCGCTAAATAAGTGTAACGTTCATTCATTCATTCTAAAAATTCCATATCGGTGCATCTCTAATAGACAGCAGTGTGCAGATATGAATATTTATGATTATTTCTGAATGTAGAGTCAGATAAGAGTGTGACTGGGACTGAAGCTGCTTTAGAAAATGCAGATGAGCCGTGTTGACAGATGTGGGTTTTATTGCTCTCTGCTGTAGACTGCAGTGTATGACTGCTGTGTGTTTGTCCCTGTAAGGTCCAGAGCTGCTGCTGTTACTGTTGTGTAGTCTGAGCTGGATGGCAGACACGGCAGATGCTGGCTGTGATGTGTCTTTGTTAGCAGAGCAGTAGCTGGAGCTTTAATGGCCTCCACGCCTGCCAAACCTCCTACTTTGTTTTGGATCCCAAAAAGACGGTCCAGTTTACTTTGTGTAGGAGTCGTGGAGAGACTGAGGTCAGTCGGCGTGAATGGCAGGTTTTATGAATAAACGGGGCCTGTTTAGCTATTAACCTGGCGAGTTTTGCCCACACCGGTTTGTGTTGGTTGGGTAGAAAATGGAGTCTTTTTTGCCACCCTGCTGTGGAGGTTTAAAAATAGCTCACAGTGTGCTGGCCTTGTTCCAAAACACACACACACACTCCCTTCTTTACACACTCCCCACCTCCTGGTGCCTCCTGACTGGCTGGCCCGCGCCGACCGACAGTGACCCGTCGTCTCCGATTGGCCCGAGCGCGGTGACTGACGGCTGAGCCTGAATGCGGTGGCTGTTTAATTAGGCCCCGCCCTCCTAGCCTCTGCACGTGGATGAGACTGTTGAGAACATCTGAGCACTGGAGAGAGGAGAGGAGAAGAGGGGGAGGAGGAGAGGAGGAGAGAGGAGAGCGAATAGGTGCAGGGAGCGAAGGAGCAGAGGAAGAGCGCCGGAGGAGAGGAGGAAGGGAAAGGACAAAAGGGATAAAGTGAGAGAAGGTGGGAAGAGGAGAGAAAGAAGAAGAGGACTGAAGGGAGAGGAGGTGAGGGAAGGGAGGAACTGGATGGAGGAATGCATGCTGAGCTCCTCATTTCTCCAGGGTGTTTCTCAATTTGAATGTGTGTCATTGATAATAGCTGCACATAGATAGTGCTCAGTCAAATACAATGAGTGTATTCAGCATTGTGTGGCTCTGTCAGTGTGTGTGTGTGTGTGTGTGTGTGTGTGTGTGTGTGTGTGTGTGGTTGCATTACAAAGCGACCGGCATTTATATTTATTGACATTGCATACATGGATATATGTATATAAGCATGCATGAAACAGCCCCAAGCTTTTACACTCATAGCTTCCGGCACTGTCCATATACCTGCATATTTATGCACTATATTGACAAAAGTATTGGGACACCTGCTCATTCATTGTTTCCAGAATCAAAGCTATTAAAAAAGAGTTTATCCTGCTTTTGTTGGAGTCTCGACTGTCCTGGGAAGGTTTCCACTACATTCTGGAGCATCGCTGTGAGGACCTGATTTGGTCCAGCCACAAGAGCCTTAGTGTGGTCAGGATGTTGGATGAGCACCACTCCCGACTCATCCCAGAAGTACTGGATGGAGCAGGGAACACAGCTCCACTGCTCCACATCTCAGTGCTGTGCCCTCGGCATGGTGCCAACAGGTTCATGTTTAGTCTTATTCTGTCGGCAGTGTGTTCGTTTGTACATTGGTGTCACCGTTAAAGTAGCCACACGCATTCATTATAAGGGGTGTCCGCAAACCTTTGGCTCAGTGAGATGGATTGCTCGGTGTACATATTGAATGTGAATGCTCGGCCCTTGTCCAGAGGCTGTATTCCGCTTAAGCCTAAGCTCCTCTCCTCGCACTGACCTACATTTATCAGTCAATTACCACGCTAAGAGCTGCTCGGATGTCGCTCTGAAATATGCGCCCAAAATAAAGTCCCACACACACTTGTTGACTGTGCATTGAAGAACGTGTCTGTAAGTATCACGATGGTTCAGTGTATTGTGATATATTGTGATACTGTATGCAAGGTAATATTGTTTTAAATCAGATTTTAGGAAAATATTAGGTAATGTTAACGTCAACGGTGCACCCTTCCTTTACTTGTTTACACTGGAATGGAAAAGTCTAATGGCTGCAGTTTAACCCTAAGGAGTTCACGCTGGAAGGGACAAAACCGAAATTCCACAAAAACATTTATATAACTGTGAGATTTTATCCTAGAAACAAAACTAAACATACCCCAGAAACCTTAACGGGTCTACTTTTCATATATATATATACAGTGAGGAAAATAAGTATTTGAACACCCTGTGAAATTTCCACTTAAAAATCATGGAGGGGTCTGAAATGTTCATCTTAGGTGCATGTCCACTGTGAGAGACATAATCTAAAAGAAACAATCTTTTTTAATCATTTATTTGTGTGTTACTGCTGCAAATAAGTATTTGAACACCTGCCAATCAGCAAACATTCTGGCCCTCAAAGACCTGTTAGTCCGCCTCTAAAAAGTCCACCTCCACTCCACTTAATATTCTAAATTAGAAGCACCTGTATGAGGTTGATAGCTGCATAAAGACACCTGCCCACCCCACACAATCAGTAAGACTCCCAATTACTAACATGGCTAAGACCAAAGAACTATCCAAAGACACCAGAGACAAGATTGTACACCTTCTCAAGGCTGGAAAGGGCTACGGGGCAATTGCCAAACAGCTTGGTGAAAAAAAGATCAAGTGTTAGAGCAATTATTAGAAAATGGAAGAAGCTAAACATGACTGTCAATCTCCCTCTGACTGGGGCTCCATACAAGATCTCACCTCGTGGTGCATCAATGATCCTAAGAAAGGTGAGGAATCAGCCCAGAACTACACTGGAGGAGGTCAATGACCTGAAGAGAGCTGGCACCACTGTTTCCAAGGTTACTGTGGCTAATATACTAAGACGTCATGGTTTAAAGTCATGCATGGCAAGGAAGGTTCCCCTGCTTAAATCAGCACAAACTGAAGAAGCCGTTAAAAGATCTTCCAGGAACCGTGTTTTAGAGTGTAGCTTCTTAGTGTTTATAAGACTCTGTCTGTCTGAAGGTTGTGGGTTCATGCTCTTCTGATTGGAAGGTCGCCCGTTCAATCCCACCAACAGGACATAGCTGAAATGGCATTGAGCAATGCATGTAAACCGCAACTGCTCCCCAGGTGCCATGGATGGGGCTCTTGGATAGGGATTAGTGTCTTAATAACGGATACACACCTCCTCTTCTCAAACACAGTGTTGTGACACTAAACATGAATGAGTACTTGAAGCACCCTTTGAAGGTTCCTCAGCTTAATGCAAGCCTCTAGGAATGCTTTTGAAGGGGTGGCTCTCTGTGGAAGGATAGACTGTTTGTCCAAAAGTTTGTGGACACCCCTTCTAATGAATACATTCAGCTACTTTCATTTGACACAGATGAACAAATGCACCCACACAGCTTGTCTAGTCCCTGTAGAGAAGTACTGCCAAAAGAATAAGACTAAATGTGAACCTGTTGGTAACACATCTAATGCCAGGTGTGGACTAGAGGGATATAAAGCCTCTTTATCGATCTGTGTTCTTTTTTCCATCCAATACTTTTGGGAAGAGTTGTGGATGAGGTGGTGGTGGTGGTGATCATCCGATATCATGATTCTCTTATGGCTGAATGCAATCAAATCTTCACTGCCATGCTTCAAAATCTAGTAAACAACCTCCTCTGGACAGTAGAGACTCTGACAAAAGCAGGATAAAGTGTTTTATAGGCTTGATTTTGGAAGAAATTGGTGGGCTTGTCCATACAGGGTATTTTCCTTGAGGAATCCAGAACTGTGCTTGATGGAACCCAGGAACTGCAGGAGCTTCTGGACTATGGATCTCCAATCCTGGTCCTTGAGATCCAGCTGACTGATCCTGAAGGTCTTTATAACCTAGATTAAGGAGTTAAACTGTGCAAGGTAGACCTTCAGGACAAGGACATGCTCTAGACTCTCCAGAAACTCATACGGGAAGGTTTCTTTCACCTAAAACCGTTCTTTGGGTTCCCCATTGGCTGTATTTAGGATAACAAAGTGAAACAAGCAAGCTGGCTTCAGAAGATCAGCCCTGAATGGTTTGCTCAGTCTGTTTCCTTAAGTGCTGTAGTCTGTTTAGTCTGGGTTGGTGTAGATCCACCACCGTAAGATTACAGAAGTGGAGTCCCTGCCTGCTCCCCCATCCTCCTGTAGGTATACCAGCACCCTCTCTTCTTCGCCACTCACCCACATACATGCTGTATGTCTTCATTATTAGAACACACAGCCTTAAATTGAGACGTTATTCCTAATTATGGTCAGTTCGTTCTGGGTGGGCTGCAGCGGGGGGACTTTTTAGATGTTTCGGTGGTGGAGCAGCATCCTCTTAGCCAGCCAAGACAAACACTTCCCAACCTCATGTGGCAGAGTGTGGCTGGATGGAAGCTGTCATTATCGCACCACCACTGTGGCTTGGTGCCTCCAAGTGGAGAACCTGAAGGCTCAGAGGATCACTGAAGCACATCTAGTGCTCTACTTGTCCAAAACAACTCAAATTAGGCAACAGAATATTAACCCTTAAAGGCCCTAACCATGAAAAAACAAGGTATATTTTTCCTTTCAGGGAGACATCATTTTTATAAATATTTTTATAAGAATATTTTTAAATATACACCGAGATGGCACTTAAAATCACAAACTGGAAATATTAAAAAAATGTATAATTAATAAATAACATGCTAATGAATTTTTATAGTGACCTTCAGTGGATGCACTCAATTTAGCATTTCTAGCGATCTTTAGTGGCCAAATTTATAGTGAGCGCTCTGTCATGGGCTTACTTGAGATAGTGTATTGCCCTGCCCTGTGCCCAGTGACGGGGTAGGGGACTAACCACGACCCTTATAAGGATTAAGAGGATGGAAAAATTGATGGATGGATTTGTAGTGAGCTTTATTGGGCACATTTGATTTAACATTCTAGCGACCTCTAGTGGAAGTATTTGATTTTGCATTTGTAGCTACCTTTAGTGGACACATTTGGGTTTGCATTTGTAGCTACCTTTAGTGGACACATTTGGGTTTGCATTTGTAGCAACCTCTAGTGGATGCATTTGATATTGCATTTGTAGTGACCTCTACTGGACACATTGGAGTTTGCATTTGTAGCGACCTCTAGTGGATGCATTTGAGTTTGCATTTCTAGCGACCTCTAGTGGACACATTTGAGTTTGCATTTGTAGCGACCTCTACTGGACACATTTAGGTTTGCATTTCTAGCGACCTCTAGTGGACACATTTGAGTTTGCATTTGTAGTGACCTCTACTGGACACATTTGAGTTTGCATTTGTAGCAACCTCTAGTGGACGCATTTAGGTTTGCATTTCTAGCGACCTCTAGTGGACACATTTGAGTTTGCATTTGTAGTGACCTCTACTGGACACATTTAGGTTTGCATTTCTAGCGACCTCTAGTGGACACATTTGAGTTTGCATTTGTAGCGACATCTAGTGGACACATTTGAGTTTGCATTTGTAGCGACCTCTACTGGACACATTTGAGTTTGCATTTGTAGCGACCTCTACTGGACGCATTTGAGTTTGCATTTGTAGCGACCTCTACTGGACACATTTGAGTTTGCATTTGTAGCGACCTCTACTGGACGCATTTGAGTTTGCATCTCTAGCGACCTCTACTGGACGCATTTGAGTTTGCATTTCTAGCGACCTCTACTGGACGCATTTGAGTTTGCATTTCTAGCGACCTCTAGTGGATGCATTTGAGTTTGCATTTCTAGCGACCTCTAGTGGATGAATTTAATTTTTTTTTGTAGCGAAAAAAGCTAAAAATAGTTTTTAAATTAGCTATTTTTAATTTTAAAAAATGTCTATTTGAGATTACTTAACATTGGAAGAAGCATGTGATGACTTGGACATGCAGTATAATCCTCCAGTAACACTTTTTTGTGAATATGTAAATAAGACATTGCATTCAGTGCATTCATAAAGCATTATAAACATGGCTATGAATATTTATCCAAATGTTATACCATACACACGATATGAACTAATATCATAATGCATCATAAGCTGTGTGTGTAATATGTTATACTTCAGTACCAAAGAAACGCAGCTTATATTATGCATATGACATCAGTTGCTTATTGTGAATAATAGATTAGCTTTTAGTCATTTATAGTGTGTAACATGTCTTTGTAAAGTGCAGGATTTTATCATAGCAATGCATTATTAATGATATATACTGTATAATATATGATGTGTAACAGCTTATGATGCATTATGATCATTTGTTAGGCGTAAATGTGGCTATAATGTGTCATTTAAGAAAATTAATTGTGTTTATAAATCCTTTAAAAATGTGTCCTGATTGTGTTCATAGAGACTTACAGACATGATTCTCATTGGTCTTCTTATAACTGTTGGTGACTTTATCCTTCAGTGTAAACTTCAGGCATTGATGTTTTGGCTGTAATTCTGAGCTGTTCATCAGAAAAGTCCTGCTTGTCGAGTTCCTCTGAGAGAGCCAGACAGAACGAGATGATTAAAGAGAGAGAAAACACGGGTCGAGCTTCATGCTGTGTGAACAGTGTTGAAGGGACTGAAGTGTTTGTTGCTGTTGGACTGAATGGATCCACTGAGCTGGATAACAGCGAGCAGCCCCCTCATTCAGGCTTCATTCAGAAAACTTTACGGGAAAGATGTGCTCCAGAAAGCTGTGATCCTAAAAGTGTGTGATCCACACCCTGATCTGGAGAAAGTAAAGTGTGAACAAGAAAGATGTGATCCAGTAAGATGTGATCTGGAAAGCTGTGGTCTAGAAAACAGATTCAGAAAGATGACATCCGGAGTCTGATGATAAAGAAGTCTGTGATCAAAGTTACACTGAAACAGTATAGAACCCAGCATTAATTTTAATAACATTGTGAGTCAGAAAAAAAAGTGGTGATCCAGAAAGATATGATCTATGATGATGTGCTCCAGAACAACATGATGCAGAAAGCTCAGATTCTAGAAGATATGATACAGAAAAACTTTCAGACTTACAGAGTAGTTGTTTGTAATTGCAGGACAGGCAGAGTGTATCAGAGTCAGTGTGTATGAAAGTATATAGCAGAGGCAGTGTGCAGGAGAGGCAGTGTGCAGGAGAGGCAATGTGCAGATGAGGCAGTGCGCAGATGAGGCAGTGCGCAGATGAGGCAGTGTGCTGATGAAGCAGTGTATAGGAGAGGCAATGTGTAGGAGAGGCAATGTGTAGGAGAGGCAGTGTGTAGAAGAGTAAGTCTTCGGGAGAGGCAGTGTGCAGATGAAGCAGTGTGTAGAAGAGTAAGTCTACAGGAGAGGCAGTGTGTAGATGAGGCAGTGTGCAGGAGAGACAGTGTGTAGATAAGGCAGTGTGTAGAAGAGTAAGTCTGCAGGAGTGGCAGTGTGTAGATGAGGCAGTGTGTAGATGAGGCAGTGTGCAGGAGAGGCAGTGTGCAGGAGAGACAGTGTTTAGATGAGGCAGTGTTCAGATGAAGCAGTGTGCAGATGAGGCAGTGTGCTGATGAAGCAGTGTATAGGAGAGGCAATGTGTAGGAGAGGCAGTGTGTAGAAGAGTAAGTCTGCAGGAGAGGCAGTGTGCAGGAGAGGCAGTGTGCAGGAGAGGCAGTGTGCAGGAGAGGCAGTGTGTAGATGAGGCAGTGTGCAGGAGAGGCAGTGTGCAGGAGAGGCAGTGTGTAGATGAGGCAGTGTGCAGGAGAGGCAGTGTGTTAATGAAGCAGTATGTAGGAGAGGCAGTGTGCAGATGAGGCAGTGTGCAGATGAGGCAGTGTGCAGATGAAGCAGTATGCAGATGAGGCAATGTGTAGGAGAGGCAATGTGTAGGAGAGGCAGTGTGCAAGAGAGGCAGTGTGTAGATGAGACAGTGTGTAGATGAGGCAGTGTGCAGAAGAGACAGTGTGTAGATAAGGTAGTGTGTAGAAGAGTAAGTCTTCAGATGAGGCAGTGTGTAGATGAGACAGTGTGCAACAGAGGCAGTGTGTAGAAGAGTAAGTCTACAGGAGAGGCAGTGTGTAGATGAGG
>BRDA01072522.1:7844-19612 GCA_036984385.1 Crenuchus spilurus | reverse complement strand
TTAAGTGACATATTTCAAGCCTTTTTCTTTTATTGTTGAATCTATAAAGAAATGACTGCATGTATGAGAGTGAGTCAAAAATCATCAGCAGAATTGATTTGAATAAATTTTCAGAAACATTTTTTGCTTTTCACTACACTTTGTCTATCTAGCTTTTATATTCTCTCATTAAAATATGTTCTTAGCTGTGCTGTGAACCACAAATGCACAACTGTCCATCAGATATGAGTCTCCATCCTCTTATAGCTTCTTTCAGGACCCAGAAAACTGTCAGCATCAATTTTCCAGCTGATGTGTGACTTTTTAACTGCTTCTTGGTGGATGTTTGAGGATATTTCTGCTGTTTATTCTCAGACTCGTGATGAATCCATGTCTCATCACCAGTAATGATTCTTATTAAGACACTTTCACATTCCTTACAGTATAGATCTACATTTAGGTTGTAGATGTCCAAACACATCTACAACTAATCACTGCACACTGCTCTTCTTTCTAAGATGATGTGGGGGACATTGTGGTGACCATTTTTTGTTGCACTGCAGTCATAAATGAACTGATGTAACACATTCAATCCTTCACGGTACAGACCTAGTACAGAAAATGATGAGACATTGAGGCCAACAGAAGTTAACTGTAGATATTTTTTTTACTCATTTAAAGAAATCGATGAAGAAATGTGACTTTATAGCGAAAACAATAATATAATGAAGCTTAATCAGTCTAATAGTGCAACTCCAAAAATAAAAAAGTATTTGTTTTGTTTTAACATTGATACTGTTTGAGTAGAAATGTACTCAAAATCCAAACGAAATATTCAAATAATTTGAGGTTCTGATTTTTATGAGCCAAACCAGCTAATTAATATTAAAAATGACAGTTTATTCTCATCTTACGAGATGCACTAGTACATCTCCAGAGCATCTCGTTTCCAATTGAAAATAGTTTATAAATGAAGTGGAAAACTGGGTGGTCAAGAGAGCTGTGAGTGCTCATCGCTAAATGAGGAGGCATCTGCTAATTGGTTCTTCTGACAGCCAAGTTAGAACCGAGATGTAAAAGTAAGGATGTCTTGGACTTGCTGAAAATGGCAAAGCATAGAGGAAATCTGTTCTCGCTAATAGCTGACATGCTTGGCCACTTGGGTTTTCAGCTCTGAAGTGTGGCAACATTGGCCACAGATTAGGAAGCGTGCCATGGCTTTGGTGCACCTCCATATTGCTTGTTCTCTGACTGAGAATACGGGCCGCTGTTGGCCGATCTTGGTTGGGTCTCGCTGAGAGCGATATTGATGTTTTGCAAATGAATCAGTGCTGTGAATAGACCCAACCTCTTCACTCCACCCTCTCTACATACGGCTCCATCTGCTGAGCCGCTTTCAACCCGGAGGTCTGGGAGATATCCACCACGTCTCCGCTCGCTCATTACTGACACTGTCCTCGTCTCTTTCCTACTGTGTGTAGTTAGAAATAAACACTTGGATGAGTGCACCAAAGTCTGTCATCCCCCTCATTACAGCCAGGAATAAAAGGGAAGAATAGCAGTGCACACACATGAAGGCCAGAGCACTTTTTTCACATATTGTGCTGATTAACACAAGAAGAGGGGCCTTGTTGTTTTCTCACTCTTTTGAAATTCAAAATGGCACAAAAAGTGAATTGGAAAGGAAAGAAAAGAGCGACGATGCACGCCACAATTATCTTTTGCCAAGAGCTGCTGTGAGACGGTTGATGGCACGATTTATGTTTGTTCTGTGATCAGGTGTCGGAGAGGTGCGACTACGTCTATGTGAACGGAAAGGAGACCAGAGGGAGGGTGAGGATGATGGTGAACTTCACCTACAGCTACTTGAGCGCTCAGCTGGAGGTCAGCGTGTGGATGCCACGCCTGCCCCTGCAGATCGACTTGTCTGACCCAGAGCTCAGCCAGATTAAGGGCTGGAGGGTACCCATCACCATCAGCACCCAAAGGTGAGGCTTGTTTTTAACTTACTAATGTTCTTAATTCTAAAAATAAAAAGGTTTCTGGACAATCTTCTGTTGCAACCCTTAAAAGTACCTTTTCGTGTTGATTTTTTTGGAAGAATCTGTTTGTAAAAAGCTTATGTTGAAAGCCATAAGGCACATGGAGAAACCCACTCTTTTTTGAATGTCCCTGGAAGTCTTTAAAAGGCTTTTAAAACATTTGCAAAAAAAGGTTCTTTAAGAACAAGTCAATAAAAAAGTTCCTGGAGGCATTTTAAGGACTTTTTTTTCTCTAAACATTTTTGTTTTTGTTCAGATTTGAATTCAGAAAGGTAAACTGACATTTATATGGATTACTTTCTTGTTTTAATGTTGATACTGTTTAAATAGTAATTTATTCAAACTCCAAATGAAATATTGTAATAATTTGAGATTCTGGATTTATGATTTTAATTCTGTTTTTATGCTGATTTTGTTTTCCCATCTATAAAGAATGGAGAGGTCTGTAATTTTTATCGTAGGTACACTTCAACTGTGAGAGACAGAATCTAAAACAACAATCCCAAAAATCACATTGCATGATTTTTAAATCATTAATTTGTATTTTATTGCAAGAAATAAGTATTTGATCACCTACCAACCAGCATGAATTCTGGCTCTCACAGACCTGTTAGTTTTTCTTAAAAAGCCCTCCTATTCTGCACTCATTATCTGTATTAATTGCACCTGTTTGAACTCATTACCTGTATAAAAGACATCTGTCCACACACTCAATCACACTCCAACCTCTCCACCATAAACAGAGAGCTCTCTAAAGACACGAGGGACAAAATTGTAGACCTGCACAAGGCTGGGATGGGCTACAGGACAATAGGCAAGCAGTTTGGTGACAAGGTAACAATTTTTGGTGCAGTTATTAGAAAATGGAAGAAACACAAGATGACTGTCAGCCTTCTTTGGTCAGGGGCTCCATGCAAGATCTCACCTAGTGGGGTAAGGATGATTCTGAGAAAGGTCAGGAATAAGACCAGAGCTACATGGGAGGAGATGGTCAGTGATGTAAAGAGAGCCGGAACCACAGTCTCAAATAGGACCATTAGTAACACACTACACTGTCATGTTTTAAAATCCTGCAGGGCGCACAAGGTCCCCCTGCCCCTGCTCATGCCAAAACATGTCCAGGCCTGTATGATCCTGTATGCTTTTTGGTATCAACTCCACTCGCCTTGTTTGGAGGAAGAAGAAGGATGAGAACAACAATTGGGGTGGAAACATCATACTATTGGGGTGCTTTTCTGCCAAGGGTACGTGACGACTGCATTGTATTTGAAGGGAGGATGGATGGGGTCATGTATTGTGAGATTTTGTCCAAAAACCTCTTTCCCTCAGTAAGAGCATTGAAGATTGAAGAGGTCATGTCTGGGTCTTCCAGCACAACAATGACCTGAAACACAGTTGTGGCCTAGATAGACCTGAACATAGAATAATAGAACATCTTTGGAGGGAGCTGAAACTCAATGTTGCCCAGCGACAGCCATGAAACCTGAAAGATCTGGAGAAGATCTGTATGTAGGAGTGGGCCAAAATCCCTGCTGCAGTGTGTGCCAACTCATTCAAGAACTACAGGAAATGTCTGACCTCTGTAATTGGAAACAAAGGTTTCTGTACCAAATATTAACTTCTGTTTTTCTATTGTATCAAAAACTTATTTCATGCAATAAAATGCAAATTAATTATTTAAAAATCATACAATGTGATTTTCTGGATGTTTTTTACATTGTTTCTCACAGTTGAAGTGTACCTACAATAAAAATTACAGACCTCTCCATTCTTTGTAGGTGGGAAAACTTGCAAAATCGGCAGTGTATCAAATACTTATTTTCCCCACTGTATGTGGTGTATATAAAATGAGTTTAGCTTTTTAAATTAATTTATAAACACAAATGAATTTTCACATTATGCTAATTTTAGAGATGCACAACTATGCTTAACAAGAAAACATAAATAGAAAACTTTCTACTGAGTGTAGTTTTGGCTGCATAAAAAATATTAATCATGTCAGCTGCATGTAGCACAGCAGTGAGCACAACAATGGAACAAAATTAACCTCTGAGCTACTCTGGCATGACAGTAAATGAGCACATCAAAGATGAGGAAAAAGTGAACACGGCTTATCTTGGATTCACTTTGAGGTGTCATGCATGAAAATTTAAATGCTACAGCTGTAGATTTTAGAATATCCAGATGGAGACTTCCCTTGTAATCATCAGTATAGTACATGGAAATTTTGCATGTTATCTTTCACTATCTGATCTCATTCTAGTTTGTGGCTCATTAGCAAAAGCAGTTTGCATGTGTATCTGCTTTAATAGTAAACTGGTAGTAACATGCTACTACCTGTAGAGTGTTAAATTGTTTTATATTACATTTATATATGTTTTATATATTTATAAAATGGAATGTTCACAGATTTAATATTACACATGTATATTTCATTTTTAGGGCAAACCATTCCTGTAAGCCTGTTAGATTTGCCCCTTTATGTGTCTTACACACATACACATTTCCTCTCTCTACTCACTCATTCAGAGCTGTGTATGATTTTAAATGGATAAATAAGCTCACACCATGTGACCATTAGCATGCCCATATCCTGAATTTTTCTACACTGAATTTTCACCCCAAAGTCCACTTGATGTGATATAAGAAAGCAGTCAGAATTCATATTATATGACCTTATTTTCCTGCCCATGCCTTAGCATTAAACAGGCTATTTAATTACTGTGCCTTTAAGACTGTTATATGATTTATGTTCTGACTGGCTGCCCTCACTCTAATGTGAAACACTCCTTATAACTTCAGTATGGGAGGGGCTGAACTGCTGTAGGTTGAATAGGTTAGTATATGTGAGTCCTTATGAAAACATCATGAAAACATTGCTTTATAAATCGGTTGATTTTGTAATTTGCATTATTTCAAGTGTATGGATTGTATGAACTGTTGAAAGTTTAACAGATGTTTCAATATTGTATCAAACTCATTTATTTTGTCAGATAGTATAACCTTTGATTAACTAATTAATTCATGAACAATAGATTGATTGATTGATTGATTGATTGATTGATTGATTGATAGTGTGAGGAGTGGAGTTTGAGAAAGAGCAGACTGGGAGCGACTGAGAGACAATAAGGGTTTTTACTGAAGAACGGCAGATACAACAGACATACACTCAGGCAGAGAGATAAGCGAGGCAATACCAACACACAGAGTCTGAGAACTGGTCTGAGAGACAGGCTCTAAATAACAACAGAGTGGTCACACTCAAAACAAAGGTTCAAGGAGGTTTCAAAACACGAGGTTCAGAGAAGCTGGCTTAGCAAGTCTGTAGCGTGGAGCTGGCGACGTTACTTCGCCCCGAATGATGGGAGAACACGGTTTAAATGCTGTGAGTCTGGAATGCGCTGCAGGTGCGTTCAATATTCAGGGGAGAGCGATCTCTGCTCTCTCCTGTGATTGGTTGGTGGTTCTAGATTGGTATGTAAGGCAGGCTGTGGGTGCGTTCCGACAGTGGGGGCAGGCTGTGGGTGCGTTCCAACAGTAGGGCGCGGCCTGGGCCTGACATCACCCCCCCTCGAAGGCCGCGTCCCGGAGGCGGAGGAGGATTGAGACGACCCCTGGGAGGAGCGCGGACGACCCCTGGGTCGCGGAGCGGGCTGATTGGGGTTAGCGCGGTGGAAATCTGTGACCATGGACGGATCCAGAATGTCTGAAGCAGGGACCCAGCATTGTTCTTCGGGTCCGTAGCCCTCCCAGTCTACTAGATACTGGAGCTGTCCAGCCCTGCGTCGGGATTTGAGGAGCGCCCGCACCGGATAGACAGTTTGGGTGTCAGACTCCTTTGGTTCCTCCGTACCCGCCTCAGATGCCTCCTCTCCCAGTGGTCCTGGAATAACAGGTTTCAGAAGAGAAACATGGAATGAGTCAGACAGCCTGTAATGTGCGGGTAACTTTAATCTGAAAGTAACATCATTTATTTTCTTTATGATAGGGAAGGGGCCTATATATTTAGTAGACAGTTTGTTACTTCCCTTTATATCTCTTGTGGATAGCCAGACTCGGTCCCCAACACGAAAGGGGGGTGTCTTTCCTCTGTGCCGATCCGCAAAGCGCTTATTGGTCCGGAGGACTTCCTCTACATGTTGGTGGACCTGTTCCCACACCTGTTCGCTTCGGCGCATCCAGTCCTCCACAGCTGGGACCTCTGTTGAGGCAGCTGTCCAGGGTGCTAACGGGGGCTGGTGTCCAAGTATGCATTGAAAGGGGGTTAGGCCCGTTGCAGAAGAGATGAGGGAGTTTTGAGCGATCTCTGCCCACACTAGATACCGAGACCAATCTGATGGGTTCTGGTGGCAGTAGATACGCAAGAATTTGGCTAGTTCCTGGTTAGTGCGCTCACACTGGCCGTTTGTCTGGGGATGATAACCTGAGGTCAGGCTGACGGAAACACCTAAATGTTCGAAGAAGGCCGTCCATACGTGGTGAACTGTGGCCCGCGGTCGGACAGGATGACCTCTGTAATTCCGTAAGTACAAAAAACATGTTCAAATAGTGCTTCGGCAGTTTGGAGAGCTGTAGGAATAGCAGGGAAGGGAATAAAGCGGAGGCCCCTGGAGAACCGATCTATGACAGTCAGTATGACAGTGTTTCCGTCGGACGGTGGCAGGTCAGTAACGAAATCCACAGCTATGTGGGACCAGGGTCGGACTGGTACAGGAAGGGGCATGAGTTTCCCCGCTGGCAATGACTTAAGGGTTTTGCATTGGGCGCATGTGCGACACGAGGAGACATACTTGTGAACGTCCTTAGTGAGGCTCTCCCACCAGTAACGGACTGATATGATTTGGTGAGTGCGGCATTCTCCAGGATGGTCTGAAGTTACGGATGAGTGACACCACGTAAGAATGCATGGGTGGAACTGAGGGGGTACATATAGTTTATCGCGTGGGCACTGAGGGGGGACTGAGAGCGTTCGAAGCGCGGTCAGGATCTGTTCATCTATATCCCAGCGTATAGCTGAAAGAAACACATGGCTCGGAAGAATGGTCTCTGGTTTTTTGTTTGATTCCTCTGTATCGTTGTAAAGACGAGATAGAGCGTCTGCGCGCCCATTCTGGGAACCGGGTTTGAAAGTGAGAGAGAAGTCGAAACGGGAAAAGAAAAGGGACCAGCGAGCCTGATGGAGGTTCAATCTCTTGGCGGTTTTTAAATATTCGAGATTTTTATGATCGGTATGCACGGTGACTGGGTATTTGGCTCCCTCTAGCCAATGTCTCCACTCTTCAAAGGCCAGTTTTATCGCTAGGAGTTCTCTGTCACCGACTGAATAATTACGTTCTGCCGTGGAGAGTTTGTGGGAGTAGAAGGCGATGGGGTGCAAGCGTGCGGGAGTGTCCGCATATTGAGACAGGACGGCTCCCACCCCCACTTGTGAGGCATCCACCTCTACGAAGAAGGGTTTCTCTGGGTCGGGTTGGCGCAGAAGTGGGACAGAGAGGAAAGCGTTCTTCAGGCTATTAAATGCGCGTTCGGCCTGAGAGTTCCACAGAAGGTTTTTGGGTTTACCTCTAAGTAGAGAAGTGAGGGGTGCTGACTTGGAACTGTACCCAGAAATAAACCTGCGATAGAAGTTACAAAAGCCCAGAAATTTTTGTACTTCCTTGATGTTAGTGGGACGAGGCCAGCATTCAATGACCCGGACTTTACGATTGTCCATTACTATGCCTTCAGCGCTAATGACGTAATCTAGATAGTCAATACGGGGTACGTGGAAGGTGCACTTCTCTGCTTTGACAAATAGGTGGTGCTCACGGAGCCGCTGGAGTACCAGGCGTACATGTTTGACATGAGAGTCCTTGTCCCGGGATAAAAGGAGCAGGTCATCCATGTACGCGAGGACCCACTGACTGATCATGTCCCTCAGGGTGTCATTAATGAACGATTGGAAGACAGAAGGGCTTATACTAAGGCCGAAAGGCATAACTAAGTATTCATAGTGCCCCCTAGTGGTGATAAAAGCTGTCTTCCACTCGTCACCCTGACGGATCCGGATAAGGTTGTAAGCGCTCCTGAGGTCTAATTTTGTGAAAATGGTCACGCCGCGGAGTGCTTCCAGAGAAGAGGGAACCAAAGGGAGAGGATAGGCATATTTCTTACAGATGGAATTAAGGGCCCGGTAATCTATGCAGGGACGGAGGCCGCCGTCCTTCTTTTTGACGAAGAAAAATCCGGAAGTGGCAGGTGAGGAGGAGGGGCGGATTATGCCCTGGTCTAAGGCCTCAGAAATGTAAGAGTTCATGGCACACTCCTCCTCTCGGCTAAGGGGGTAGGCTTTGGCTCGTGGGAGTGTACATGGTTCAATGAGTTCTATGGCACAGTCAGTGGGTCTATGTGGAGGTAGCGAAGAAGTGGGTGGTTTTTTTAAAAACGTCCATGAAATCCTGGTACTCAGGGGGAATGTGAATGTCAGCATGGAGAAGGGGGCTCTCCACAGAAGTGGAGGAGAGGTGTACTGGTTTGGGAGGAAGGCAGTGTTGCTGACAATATGGTGACCAGCTGAGGATCTGGCAGCCCCTCCAGGAAATAACTGGACTATGACTCTCTAGCCACAGGAGACCCAGGATGAGAGAAAAAGAGGTTGTGTCAAGGACTAAAAAGTTCTGATGATTAGAATGCTGTGGCTCGATGGAGAGGAGTAAGGGTTCTGTATGTCTGGTGATCCTTCCTGAGCCCAGGGGATCCCCGTCCAAAACTGTGATTTTAAGAGGGTGAGGTAAGGCTATGCTAGGAATGTGGTGTTCTTGAACGAGGTGGCTGCTGATGAAATTCCCCTCGGCTCCGGAATCGATCAGGGCTAGGAGAGAGATGACACTATCAGGGCAGTGCAGACACACTGGAATAGTGAAAGACTGAGAAAACAGGCTGATGGAAGGGAGACTCACCGCTTTAGCACATGGAGTAGAATCCATGTGCTTTCCTTGGGTTGTAACAGGGGGTCGAGCAGGTTGGTGGGGACAGGACTGTACAAGGTGACCGGGCTGGCCACAGTACATGCAGAGACCCCTCTGGCGGCGTCGTAACCTCTCTTCGTCTGATAGCCGGGAGAAGTCACATTGCATCGGCTCCTGAGGTTCCCGTGGGGGAAGAGAGGGTGCAGGTGCAGGGCCGGAGGTTGATAAACGGCTCCGAGGTTTGCGTTCCTGGATGAGGTGGTCGATGCGGATGCTGAGGTTGATAAGTTGGTCTAAAGTAAGAGCATTGTCTCTGCAGGCCAGCTCTGCTCTGACTTCATCGTTCAGGCCAAAGCGGGACATAACTAAAAGTGTTTTAGTGTCCCAGCCGCTAGCGGCAGCTATGGTACGGAATTCTGTGGCGTAATCACAGACAGAACGTTTGCCCTGACAGAGCTTGGTCAGTCTCTCGCCACTATCTCTATCCTGATCCGGGTGGTTGAAGACTGATTTAAACTCCTGAACGAAGTCTTGATAGGAGGCACTGGCAACCCGCTGCCATACGGCCGTGGCCCAGCGCGCCGCCCTCCCTGTTAGCCTAGAAACGAGAAAAGCGATTTTGTCCGCCTGTGTCTCTGATTTGGAAGACGTGAAGAAAATATCACACTGAAGCAGGAACGTGGCACAAGCGTCAGGAGAGCCATCGAACTTGTCGGGCTTGCTCACTTGGAATGAACGGCTGTGGCTAAGAGGGTTTTCGGGGGAAGGCGGGGCGGGCTGAGGCTGTGGATCGGTGAGTTTTGTCAGCACATCAGTGAGACGTTGGACGCTGGCAGCGATCTCAGAGACCTGGCCTTGTTGGCTAGTTTGCTGATGAGAGAGGGTGCCCATGGACAATGACAACTCCTGGAGGGATTGCTGGTGCTGACCTAGGAGCTGTCCTTGGGAGGACACAGCTCTCAAAAGTGTTTCTGAGTCGCTCGGAGTCTGCATTTTTGAGGCGAAGTAAACTGTGAGGAGTGGAGTTTGAGAAAGAGCAGACTGGGAGCGACTGAGAGACAATAAGGGTTTTTAATGAAGAACGGCAGATACAACAGACATACACTCAGGCAGAGAGATAAGCGAGGCAATACAAACACACAGAGTCTGAGAACTGGTCTGAGAGACAGGCTCTAAATAACAACAGAGTGGTCACACTTGAAACAAAGGTTCAAGGAGGTTTCAAAACACGAGGTTCAGAGAAGCTGGCTTAGCAAGTCTGTAGCGTGGAGCTGGCGACGTTACTTCGCCCCGAATGATGGGAGAACATGGTTTAAATGCTGTGAGTCTGGAATGTGCTGCAGGTGCGTTCAATATTCAGGGGCGTTCAATACTCCTGTGATTGGTTGGTGGTTCTAGATTGGTATGTAAGACAGGCTGTGGGTGCGTTCCGACAGTGGGGGCAGGCTGTGGGTGCGTTCCAACAGTAGGGCGCGGCCTGGGCCTGACAGATAGATTGAATTCAGTATTAATTGTTGAACATTTTTCCTGATAATGTTGCTGTGCTGGCCCTGAGAATCCCACAAAACTGTCAGCATCAATTATCCAGCTGATGTTTGACTTTTAAGCTTTTTTGGTGGGTGATTGAGGATGTTTCCAGACTCTGCTGTTTACTGTCAGACACATTTTGTTTGCAGATGTCCAAACACAAATCACTGCATGCTGCTCTTCTTTCTGCAAATCATAAGTGTGATGGCCAATTTTGTTGCATTGCAGTCATAAATGAACAGATATAACACGGTCAAATCTGCACAGCAGTTACCTGGTACATTAAGTGTTGATAAGACATTGCATCCAACAGTAGTTTTAATACAACTAAAGTGTAGATCATGTTTGATTCACCCTCAGAGAATATTTCATTTAAAGTTCAGAGTTTAAAATATAAAAAAGGCTTGAAATGTGTCACTTTGTGTAATGAATATCAAATATATGACTGTTAAACTCTGTACACACACACACACACACACACACACACACACACACACACACAGGTGCATCTCAGAATATTAGAATATCATCAAAAAGTTAATTTATTTCAGTAATTTAATTAAAAATATATTTAGATTCATTACACACAGAGCATCTATTTCAAGTGTTTATTTATTTTAATGTTGATGATTTTGGCCGACAGCCAATGAAAAGTCAGTATCTCAAATCATTAGAATATAATATAAGACCAATTCAAAAATGATTTAATACATAAATGTTATTCTACTGATAAGTATGTACAGTATATACACTCAGTACTTGGTCGGGGCTCCTTTTGCATAAATTACTGCATCAGTGTGGCATGGAGGTGATCAGCCTGTGGGATGGAAGCTCAGGTTGCTTTGATGGCAGCCTTCAGCTCGTCTTCATTGTTGGGTCTGGTGTCTCTCATCTTCCTCTTGACAATAACTCATAGATGCTCTGTTCTCTCAAATCAAGCCCAGTGATACTGTGGTTATTAAAGCAGGTGTTGGTACTTTTGGTGTGCAGTGTGGGCAGGTGCCAAGTCCTACTGGATAAATGAAATCTGCATCTCCATAAAGCTTGTCAGCAGAGTTACACAAGAAGTGCTCTAAAATGTCCTGGTGGATGGCTGTGCTGATTTTGCACTGGATATAACATAGTGGACCCACACCGGCAAATGACATGACCCCCCAAACCCAAGAATATATATATATATATATTCCTGAATAATAAGCCAGGATCCTGTAAAATCTCGTGAAGAACACATTGAGACGACTGTTCGAAATGCCTCTACGTCTAAAGTAAATAG
>BRDA01072521.1:0-23225 GCA_036984385.1 Crenuchus spilurus | reverse complement strand
TCGTTTCGTTTTTATTTGTCGACGTAAAGTCTAATACTTTTAGTCATAGTTTCCGTTTTAAAATATTAGTTTTTATTTAGTTTTCGTCTCGTTTTCGTTGTGAAAAATGGTCGTCAACGAATATTTTTCGTCATAATTATCGTTAATGAAATTAACACTGCTTTTGTCACCTTCATTCACCTGGAAATACCTCCACACCGCTGACATAGCTGCTCCTTCTCTACTACTGGGCTGGTTAAAGTCACGCTGCCTTAAGTGGCTTGTTCAGCTCAGCTACCGTAAGTAGTCGTCTTCTTTTTTTATTTTATGTTTTTTATTTTATTTAGTTTTATTTATTTATTTATTTTGTGGCGCAAACTAATACTGTCTGTTAGAAGGAAACGAAGCTCCCATCACGCTGGTATCGGATCCTGTAGTATCGGAGCACTTTTATGAATACGAGTACAAGTACATGCACATGGTGTCGGACAGATACCCGATGCTGGTATCGGTATCGGTGCATCCCTAGTTTCAAGGCAATATTACCAAATACTAATCAGGTAAATGTAAACTTCAGAACCACTGGGAATGTAATGAATAAAATGTCTCTATGATTGTTCTGATATTTTACATTTTTCTAATATAGCAGTGATCCTACTGACCTAAAAAGGGGATGTCAGTAATTTAAATCATTTCTATAAAGTTTAAATTAATATGGTGAAGGTGTTTGTTTATTTATTTATATGTGAAATAGAACAACACAGCTGATGTATGGAGAGAAGCTGCCATGCGCTGCCTTGTGTTGTATCTTAGAGAGAAGGAGGAGGACCTTTTAGTAGAGTACAATGTAAGTGCTTACCTATGTGCTTGAACCAAATCTTATAGATAATGAGTAATATCAGGCTTGTTTGAACAATGAAAAATAAGTAGACTGTGCAGGAATCTGTTCCTCAATGTGAGTTTACCCCTTCTGTTAAATTTGGGGACTTTGAGGCACTTCCATTACTTATTTTAGTTGTCTACTTTAGTGGCTCGTCTGTT
The DNA here is from genome assembly GCA_036984385.1 of Crenuchus spilurus. Classification (NCBI taxonomy): domain Eukaryota; kingdom Metazoa; phylum Chordata; class Actinopteri; order Characiformes; family Crenuchidae; genus Crenuchus; species Crenuchus spilurus. The sequence goes on along the minus strand of BRDA01072521.1, from coordinate 22,205 downwards.
TCTACAATTTGCAAAAAGCAGTTTCTTAACTTTTATTTGCAAAATGTTAGTATTATTACATTTTAAGGTGTATTACAGTGAGTGAGACTTAAAAAAGATGTCTGTATTGGGCAGTTTACTTGCAGCTGTAAGTAATGCATGTTTTGAATACTAAAAGATTGATCATACAACTGGTGCAAGAATAAAATAATGTTTGGTAAAAGTGTTTGATGTATTGGGAGATTTTTGATAAATCACAATCTGAATTCCGTTCCTTCCTGTAATGTTAACATTTTCTTTGCATACTTACTTGAACTAATACACTTCAACCTGTTTGCTGTACTTCACCTTTGAGAGTTTGTGACAGGATGTGTCTATATAAAAATGTATTTTGGTGATTGTACGATAATGTGCAGATCATTTCTTGGTTACCATTCATTTAAAAACAATAAATATGTATCATTATTATTATAAAAGGCAAGTTGAGCTTTCTTTTGTCGACACTAACACTATCATTTCTTCTACAAGGATACGCAGGAGCTGGAGTCAAACCTTACAAAGGAAGTGAAAGTTGAAGGAACCAAACACCTGGAGGAAATGGATGTTGCCAGATCCTGTGCTTTGCTGATGGGGGTAATATAATAACCTCAGCTTTCCCAAGCAGTTGAAATACACCTTCGAGGTATTCCAAAAGCTGTTTCTTGGCCTTGATGGACATAAACTCAGCTCAAAAGTAATGAGACTGAAGTACAGTATTTTCTAAAAGCCTTTATTAAATGTCACTTCAACATTTTCAAAGTTCTGTTTTGAGGATTGCTTGCAGTTATTGACAGTTACCAACCATATTGGTTTTGCTTTTAAAGTTAACATATCTTTGATATATTGCACTTGAAACAGGAGTTCCCAAACGTGTAGTCTCTACTTTTGTTTTACTCTTGTTCACAAATATGTGGAGAATCACTATCCAATATTGTTGGAAGATCCAATGGATTGGAGTTTATTAAGAATGTTGACAGATTGTTATGAGCTATGTGATCACAGTATGGAATAAAGGTGATCATTCATTCATTCATTCATTATCACAATCCTTATCAGGGTTAGTCCTCTACCCCCTCACTGGGCGCAGGGCAGGGCATTACACTATTCAACTAAGCCCAGGACAGGGCGCCAGTCCATCACTGGGTGAACACACACACACGCACATACATGGACATTTTTTTTTTTTTTTTTAGAGTAGCCAATTCACCTACTCTAAAACCGGAGGAAACTGGAGACCCCGGAGGAAACCCACGCAGACACGGACCCAAGACCTCAGCGCTGAGAGGCGAACGTGCTAACCACTAAGCCACCGTGCCGCCCTAAAGGTGATCATTCTGTTGAATATTGAAGTTTTTTGACTTTACTGACTAACATTACTGACAGTGTCAACAGATTAGTTGAGAAAATATTCTAGGAATATTCAATTGTAGTACATTTCAAAATGTACTTTTATACATTAAACTGAACACTGAAATAATAATTTCAATAAATTTTATTAAATAATAATATTATTCAATAATAAAAAATAATAACAAAATGTACTTTCATAAACTAAATGTTTACTGGTACTAAGCTAATAGTATACATAGAAGTGTACTTTTAGTATAAATCAGTGTACTAAAATAAACTCAAAGTAGACTAGAAGTGTATTATAAGTAAAGTAACAGTATACTAGGAAGATTACTTTAGGTATGCTCGTAAGTGTACTTTAAGTTCAATAAAGTGGGCCAATTTAATCCCAAGTAAGTATACTTGTTAGTAAACTGCTAGTATATACTTGAGTGTACTTTCATAAACTAAATGTTACTGGTAATAAGCTAATAGTATACATAGAAGTGTACTTTTAGTATAAATCAAAGTGTACTAAAATTAACTCAAAGTAGACTAGAAGTGTATTAGAAGTAAACTGACAGTATACTAGGACGATTACTTTAGGTATGCTCATAAGTGTACTTTATTGAACTTAAAGTGGGCCAGTTTAGTCCCAAGTAAGTACTCGTTAGTAAACTGCTAGTATATTTTTATCAGTGTACTTGCTAAATAAAAGTACATTTAGGGGAAATACTTTTATTATACTTAAGTATACTTAATAACATGTACTTGAAGTATACTATTTCTTTGGTAAGGGCTGGACCAGGATTGAAATACAGACTGTGTAAATAAGGTAGTAGTATGGTGAGTGCAAACAATGTTATATTATATAGTAAGAGAGCTTATTGTCTTGTATAGCAGTAGATTTTCATTTGGATTTCTGGTTATTTCTGAATTCAGAGTTCAGCAGTGTGATGACCAAAACTATTACAGAACCTGGTGGTCCGGCAGCAGATGCTGTAGTACCTCTTCTGGCAAATATGCTACAGTACCTCTTCAGTACCTCTTTCTGGGAAAACGGTCCACGATGGGGGTGAGAGGGGTCATTGATAGCCTCCCCACTCTCCTCACATCCTTCCAGTCAGAGGTGCTATAGCTTCCACACCACACAGAGATGGAGTTGCTGAGAATGCTCTGTATGGTGCTACTGTAGAATGTGAGAGTATGGGCGGGGCTTTTCCACATTCAGGATCAGGTTGTTGACTCCACCTCCTCTCTGTAGGCTTGGTCGTTGTTGTCCCAGATAAGACCCACCACAGTCTCTGTAGAATTTCCTAAATGAATCAATTGAAAAAAAATCCTTAATTTTCTGTACATGTCACAGAGATCATGTTAAAATACAAATATAATGTACCATACAAAATAAAAATATAATGATTCTGGGATTCATGATGAAGTTTAACACCTATTTTGTCTTTGGACAGTGAACTTTGTTTATTTGAAAAGACACATGTAAAATTATGTAAAACAGTTAACAGACTTGTCACATATTAGTTTCACTCTTTTGCATGTACGCCAGCAAACAAAGGCCTAAACACAGGGACACTTAAAAAAGAAACTGTTTCTGTACAAAACTGTTAGTGAAGACAAAATCACCACATTAATGTTTACACTTTCTTCTATACAATTAAGGAAAATTCTGAATATAAAAGAAGAGGCTCAGAAGAAACATTAACGCACACAGGTACATAATGATGTACAGTAGATGATATAGTAGCTGATAATGGTCATGACTGATCCAAGTGAAAATGGATGCTTGCAGCTGAATATGGTTTGCAAACAAAAACAAAGAAGTAATCAGCTCAAATCAAATAACAAGTCAGGCAGTATTACATCAGTGAATATACACAGCGCTTAACGCACAGTTCGTGTAAATCTATCAGACATTTAGCCAAAACCCACCAATAAACCTCTAATGTTAGTGAAACTGTGAAAACATTTAAGCCAGCTAGCAAGCTAATGCTAATCTTGTCACAAATGCAATAACAAGACAAATACATCTGATATTAAAAATCACTATATTAACTTGTTTTGCTAGTAACAATGTTTATGTTCATTAAAATACAAAACTACAAATAGCAGTGGGCAACACATAACATTACCACAGGCTACTAGCTTTTCCTACGTTCAGATAAAATGACTTACTAGCTGACATACATGCTAATGACAAAAATGTGTTCTTATTGCTTCTGGATTTATGCCCAATCATAGTAATGAGACAACTCTTGTTAAGTTAATAAATAATATTTTTCTTGCATTTGATTAAGGCTATCTTAACTTATTCTTATTCCATCTTAGTGCAGCTTTTGATACAATAGACGATTCTACTAAAAATGACTAGAGAACATGGTGGGAATCATGGAACAGCCCTATCCTGGTTTAAATCCTACCTAACAGAAGGTTACCAATTCATAAATGTTAATGATGTATCTTCCAATTATACAATTGACATTTTAAACAGTAAGAAATGTTTCTTCTGTTGGGTCCAAAGGCCACAAGAAGCAAATTATCAACGTATATCTGAATATATCATCATATCAACAAAATATATCAATAAAAATTTGGCTGATTTCACTGTTACACCTGGTTTAGCAGCCAAAAAACTTGTTGTCATAATCGACTCATTTGACCATCACACAGCTAATACTAGTAGAACAGCTTTTCTACATCTCTGTAATATTTCCAAGCTAAGAAATACCTTAGACAAGAGGAATAAAGCCAAACTAAGATTCTGGTGCTGTCATCACACCGTTTGCATGTGTTGTCTTCTGTGTTATCTTCTGGCTCTCTTTTATTCGGTAGACTGTTCTAGATAGTTCTGCTTAAGTGAATGCCCACCAGTCTGGCCTGATAATGATAGAAGTTTGACTGCTGAGATCCCTGCATGATGAGGTTCCTGTTTGCCAGCTGATCACCAAGCAACTGCTACAACCTGCCACCCTGCACTCAATTATTATTATTATTATTAACCATCATCATTATTTGTATCATTCTTACCATCACTACTGTCGCTATATCAGTAGACCTGAACACATCAACAGCTGTAGAAGATGGTCCGATGACTGTCTATAATAACTTATAATTAGTTGACCAGAGGAGAGGTTTCTTCATCCAGCTCTGAAGGAGTCTTGCCACTGCCACCATTGACTAGCTTACCAGGGGTTTAATGTTTTTTACTGTAAAGCTGCTTTGTGACAACAGCAGTTGTAAACAGTGCTATGTACATCAATTTGACTTGACTTTTTGTACTGCCCACTTTTACTCAGCCATGAAGAGCTCTACACTTTCTTTCGTAGCCTGTTTTCTAGACATAACATTGCCTCTATTATGCAGAGGGCTGGTTTCTGTTGATCATAAGATAAACAGATCCAGAAGGCGGAAAGAGGTCTGATTTCACAATAATTCCTCACTCTAAATCTGGGCTTTAGATCAAACAAAGAACATAAGATGTTATTTGCACTGGCAAGACAGTGGGTTCAGGAACATGCTTAAATGAAACACATATGCATGTATTTAGAGTAAGTGGGGAGTCCAGATTTGTTAAAAAAAAAAACCTTCAGATACACATCAGACAAAGAGGAAAATGGGGTGCTAAAGGGGAAATCCACTGCAATAATTCAACATAATTCAGTGATTAATATGTAAAGTATTCAGATGTTTTGATGTGGAAAGTTCCATTCTAAGGAAACTCATATATATATATATATATATATATATATATATATATATATACAGTATAATATACAAAATGACAGCAACAAGACAAGATCTGGTCTAGAAAATAGATTCTAATGAACTGTAATATGAATGTTATTTTGTCACTGAAACAAGATTTAGCTTTTCACATTATGACTAATGTAGACGCTTTGAGCAAATGCTGAATACCAATAATATCACTGTGTTTCCCAAATATGTCATGGTGTTTACTCAGCTTTAATAAAGCTAATGATCATGTGCTTCATTATATTTGGTAAGAGAATGTCCTCCAAATGTTTTGGCTGGACACATTCTTCTCTCAAAAGAACACCAAAATAAATCTTACACAGTATTGTATATGTTAACTGAACAGAAAGATCATTTCCGGAAAGTAAAACCACTGTTTTGATTAATACAAATATACATAATATATATTTGAACTGAATGTTCAAAACAATCTAAAGCAACAGCAACAATACTATTAACCAATTATGTTTTCTGTGCAGGCAGACATTACAACAGAATTTCAGCTGAACTTTTCCTGCCAAAGCTCAGATTGAGGGTTTAGCCCAGCAACGGTCACAGGAGGCAGTCTGGCAGGTTCACTTTAACTTCCAAAAACATTCAGGGCCAATCTCTAATAACACCTGCCACTGCCTGTTTTAAAACATCCAAAGAACTGGTGAGTAAAAAGAGAGATAGTGAGGAAACCCTTTTTGATGTCAAGAGAAGAACACGTTTCAGATTTTTCTGAAGGCCCAGTCTGACATCAATATCTCAGGCTTCACTTAAACTAAGAGGTGCTAATGGCAGTAACCCCTGCACCCACAAGAGAACTTCAGAGACTTCTCTTAACCACTAAAAGTCTTTTTAAATGTCCTTTTAATTGTTTTACTACATCAGCAGATACTTATCAATATTTGTGTAATTGCTAGTACTTCCATTAAAGACTGATGTGCTGAAATGTTGTACGGATTCACTATAAATGTAAACGTAAAGAGACCTCCGCCAAACATTTTACAATTATGACCATTACAGCTGCTTGTGCTAGCGATCTAAAAAGATCTAATGATCCATTTTCTATCTGCCTCAAACATGGAGAGATATAAAATGCATTTATAGTCAGCAGGTTATAAAACAAACAGAAATGAACAAGAATACTTTCTCTCAGCATTTGATTTGATTGCCTTCAGTGATAAGTGTGTTGGTGAGGTCAGGATGGTGGATGATCATCACCACCACTTCATCTCCAACTCTACAGTGTATCCCAAAAGTATTGGATGGAGCACCGTCATTCCAGAGCTCAACGCTGGGCATTATATTCCTCTTACCCACACCTGGCATTATAGAGGGTGCCAATAGGTTCATGTTTAGTCCTGTTCTATTGGCAGTGCTTCTAGACATTCAGATACTTCTAGTGCATCTGTGGCAGCAGTGTGTGAAACTTGGGTGTCCAAGGGGTGTCCACTAGCCCCAAGTGGCTCAGCAGACTAAGGCGCTGTCACAATGATCTGAGGATCGCAAATTTGAATCTGGATCATGCTGCTAGCCATCAGCAGCTGGTGTGAGAGAGTAAAACTTGGCTGTGCTCTCTCCGGGTGGGTAAGATGGCACGTCCCTTACCAAAAAAAAAGTATACGTCGAGTACATGTTATTAAGTATACTTAAGTATATTAAAAGTATTTCCCTAAGTGTACTTTTATTTAGTAAGTACACTACAAGTTTACTTACTTGGGACTAAATTGGCCCACTTTAAGTTCAAGTACATAAAAAGTAAACTTGAAGGATACTCTATAATTTGATCATTTTACTCTAATTATAGAGTATCCTTCAAGTTTACTTTTTATGTACTTGAACTTAAAGTGGGCCAATTTAGTCCCACTTAAGTATACATGTAGTGTACTTACTAAATAAAAGTACACTTAGGGAAATACTTTTAATATACATAAGTATACTTAATAACATACTCGACGTATACTTTTTTTTGGTAAGGGACTTAAGTAATGTCAACTGGCTCAGGCATCTGCCAGGCGATCCATCAGAACTGGGGATCCTGCACTTTTCTCTGACCACATTGGCTGCCTGGCAGCAATGTACGTATTGCCAGCAGTTTGAAAAGAAGCGGAGCTTGACTTTACATGCATCGGAGGAGGTCTGTGTTCGTCTGCACCCTCCTAGAGTCAGAGACATTACAAGTGATAGGGAGAGTCAATGAATGGGCAGCTCAATTGGCTACAAGCACATTGGGGAGAAAATTGTTAAAATAAATAAATAAATAAGAATGGGTGTCCACTAAATCACATAAAATCGTATACATGAGCTGACTCATATATAAAGCCTTAAATCATATGTCATTGTTTTCAGATATTGTGTTTTAAACTTTCTGTCCTTGAAAGCAAACAAGGACCAGATTCTCACATCTACTGTCTGTTCATTACTGCACAACAAGGCCGCAGACACTGCTTATCTTACGAGAGTTATGTCCATTTGAATGGGTTCAAGCTCCGCATTTATTTGCAAATGAGGTCCAAGTCTGGTTATTTCAGCCCAATTTCATCACCAAAAATGGTAAAGAAATCCTGAAATAGTGCAGCTTCAAAGCTCAGTCCTTGCAATAAATAATACCGGGCAACAGGAAAGCTCTCAAAGAATGCACAATTAACAGAGGTTTTTTTTTTCTAACATTCTCTTTATAGCTTGTTACCTCCCAAACAAATGATGTCCTTTCCCACAGCTGTGACCTGGAAAATTTAGACACAGGAATTAAGCCTTTCTTCAGTTCAGCCTTCGCGTTTGTTATAAAATGAACTGAATGCTGCTTCATTCATCTACAGACACATTACTACCAGTGACCATGTCCGCTAAATTTACACCTAAACAATAAATTATATCTGACTCAGGTCACAGAACTGTGTAAAACTTAGTCTTTTATTGTAATGTTTGTGTTTGTACATCTAAGATTAACAAAATACGGTTTTCTGCCTTTTGTTTAAGAGTCTTACTGACAGCATATCTGAAGAAGCTTCAGTACAGCTTATACCCACCTAACGTTCAACACAAATGAAAATCAGTACATCTGTACAGGAAACATCTGATACACACACATACACACACAGACAAACACTCTACTACTTGTTTCCTGTAGAACATCTTTAGATACCATTAGAAAGCCATTAGCTGCATCAAGAATCAGTCACAAGTTAATCATTAAACTATTACGATCCCTTAGATTTCTTTTAGACACAACTGCAAAACCAAAAGGAGCATTTTCCTCCAGCACAGATGTGTAGATTTCTTGTATAAAAATAATATGAAGCAAACAATTATCTAACTCAAATACATTTAAGGTTAGTTAGCAAAAATGAATTTAGCCTTGTTTCCTCCTAAACATCTTCACATTTCCGTGATCGGATAATTTCCAGGAACATATCAACGGTCATGCAGGTCTGCTGGCAATGAGAGAAATCCCAGTCTACACAATGTTCTCATCAGAATTGTTGCACATCTACTAATATCTGAAAAAAAACTCTTTACTGACTACTCTTTAGTCAGTCACAGTCATTTGACTTGTGGAGTTTATGTAATGTAGCTGTTTATGTAATGTAGTGGCTACCAATGTAGTAATAGCCAATAAGCTCATCCCATCCATTAGGACTCTCCCCATCACTTTTGCAATGTTCCTGACTCTAGGCGGGTGAAGACAAGCAGAAGTCTCCTCCATTGCATGTGATGCTGATACACCATCACTGGGGAGCCAACACGCTCGGAGGAAAGTGCAGGGTTCCCAGCTCCGAATGGACCAATTAGTAGATGCCTGAGCCAGTGGACATTACAACGTGAAAGTGATAGGGAGAGAGAGCGCCATCTACCCACCCAGAGAGATCACGACCAATTTCTGCTGTTTTGGACCCCAGCTGTTGATGGCAAACAGAATGACCGGGATTCAAACTCGCAATCCTCTGTTCATAGTGTCAGCATCTTAGCCTGCTGAGCCACTCGGGGCCCAGATATCTAAGCAACTTTAACAAGTACCAAATCATGATGGCTGGATGACCAGATTAGTGTCTCGATTACCAGATTAGACCAGTGTCTCGAAAATGCCTGATCTCTGTTCATGGTATGCAGTCAGTGTTACCTACCAAAAGTGACCTGGTGAGCCAGCAACAGGGTCAAGGTCTGCCAAGGTTTACTGATGCATGTGGTAAGCTCACAGGCAACATTTTAACTGCTTAATCAAATTCAAGTTCATCATACCCCTTCACTGGGCAACGGACAAAGCATTCCACTATTTTAGCCAACAGTGCCAGGCTATTGCTAGACACACAGAGAGACATACACACCCTCACAATGGGGAAGTTTAGAGTTCATTTAGTTCATTTATCTTCAAGGATTGTTGGAAGAAACTGGAGACCCTGGAGGAAATCCACGCCAACATGGGGATAATATGGAAACTCCAGCTTCAGCTATGAGGTTCCATAGTTCTAGACCAGTGGAGGCCCCTGTGCCCCTGAGCATCAGCATTAGATCATGTAACAAAGATGGACTGACTTGATGAATGACATTTTCTTTTACATCATCTAGATGGCTGGTTACATTGCTTACCTGGGGAGGAGTTGGCACCTGGGTACGCTTTGAGAAGGATGCAAGTCAAAGTAAGGAGTCTGTTGAGAAACCCTGGGGTCTGGCATTCATGTACTTTTTGGGGTCAAAGGTGGAATGTTGAACCTGAACAAAATTACACTTAATTGAAGAAGGTAGAAACAAGCAGGAAATCAACATTTACGAGCTTTGCAGACACCATCAGGAAGGATATTCAGCTAGATGATGATGTAGATTACAGATTTCATGCAGTCTTTGAATTCAAAAGATTTTGCATCAGGTCTCAATCATAATAGTCTCATAAGATTAGGCTACACTAATTTGTCCAATTACTGATACGTACATCTCCTCAATAAATTTGAATATCACTGACAAGTTAATTTATTTCAGTTATTCAATTCAAAAAGTCAAACTCATAGTTTTGTGAGCCATGCTGGAGTTGTTCTACTGTGTTATATCAAGTTCAAAGTCAGTGCAACAGTCTACCAGGACATTTTAGAGCACTTCATGCTTCCTTCTGCTGACAAGCTTTATGGAAATACATATCATGTCATACGCCGTCATCGCTTCGCGATGGTAGGCTGCACAGACGAGTCACTTCTCTCCAATGCCATCTGTCTCTGGTTGCTTGTAGCAGGCTAGCACCTGATAATCCAGTCCATGTCTTGATGTTATCCATCCAGGTTATTCTTGGTCTTCCACGTCTTCTGACTCCCTCCACAAGTCCAGTCATAACACTTCCTTCAATGCTCTCATGTGCTGCCTCATCACATGACCGAAGTAACGTAACTTGCGGGATTTAACGTGCATCAGTAACTCCTTTTGAGTTCTAGCCTCTCATAGACTTGCTCAGTGGTCATCATCTTCATCCATGAGATCTTCAGCAACTTCCTGCTGCACTTGTTTTCAAAAGCCTGAATACGTCTTTCTTCCTCTTTCTTCAGTGTCCAGGCTTCACATCTATATGTAGCTTCTGGCCAGACCAAGGCTTTCATCAGTCTTAGTTTGGTGTTGGTGCTAATTGACTTGCTTTTCCACATCTTTGTCAATTTGACCATCACTAACATGCCCATGGCCATTCTTGTCTTCACTTCACTGGCACAGTCTGCAGCTTTTGTTACTCTGCATCCCAAATACGTGAAAGAGTCTACTTGTTCCAGAAGTCTTCCTTCGACCAGACCCAACAATGCAGCTATCTAAGCAACCTGGGCTTCAGTAACACATCAACAGTGCCACAGGCTGATCAACTCCATGCCACGCCGCACTGTAATTCATGCAAAAGGAGCCCCGAACAAGTACTGAGTGTATACACTGTACATACTTTTCAGTAGAGCAACATTTATGTATTAAACATTGTATTTTGAATTGGTCTTATATAATATAATGGTTTGGCTGTAGGCCATAATCAACAACATTAAAATAAACAGAAATAGACACTTTGTGTGTATATGATCTTCACTTTATGAACTGAATTACTGACATAAATGAACTTTTATTATATTTTATTTGACTTTATTTTATTCACTTTTATATATTCTCATTTTTGAGTTGCATCTGTATTCAAAGCCAGTAACAGCTATACTATTCACACAGTACAGATATACTTTGCATACTGAGCTTAAACATAATGTATGCTTTAATGAACTACAGTTTCAGTTTCAACATTTTGCTGTAATAGCTTTGTCTTTGATGTTTCTCTGAAAACTGAAGTTATCTCAGAAAATCTTCTTCTTTGTGAGCGATGTTTTCTTCCTCCCCTGTGGTTTCATGGCCACATATCTGCTCAGTGTATCATCATTTACACTGAACCAACTATTGAGTTAGCTTCTAAATTATAAGACAAGATTCATTCTGTTACTAATCTGAACATTCATTTCAGTAATGCAGTGCTCCACTCAAGAATAAGGTCTAGCGTGCATTTCCTTACACATATTACAAAGCAGAGCAGATGTTTATGGCACTTTTTATTGTATATTTGACAGCAGTTGAATAATTAGTAGTTGGTTGGAGCTGGGATGAGATGATCAGACTTTACAAATGAAAATAGTTTGAATGGTAATACGAGAACAGATTACGTTTCAGCTTTTTTCCACTGTTATACAGTCACACATGAAAAAATTAATATTATGAAAAAGTTCATTTTTAGTCTTTAATTCAAATTATATTTCTATTCATTTTATATTTCAAGCCTTTTTTGTATTAATGTTGATTGGTATGACTTATAGCTCATGAGTTGGCTAATCAAACACAGTAATATGGTGGTCAGCAGTAGTTTGGCAGTGTGGGCAGCTGCTGGGAAAGGAAAACAGCATCTTGTCAGCAGATGGACGCATGAAGTGCTCTAAAATCTCCTGGTAGATGGCTGCGCTGACGTTGGACTTTGATATAAAACACCACGCCAACATGAGCAGATGACAAGACATCATAAACTATCAAACTTCCCACTGGACTTCAGACACCTTGCATTCTGGGTATCTCCACTCTTGGAGCTTGATTCCCAAATTAAATGCCAAATCTGAAAAAATGACTTCGGACCATTGAGTAACAGTCTAGTTCTGGTTCTCCTTAGCTCAGGTCTGATGTTTCTGGCTCAGGAGTGGCTTAATATTAGTAGACAGCAGTTGTAGCTCAACAGACAGTGTTTATACTGTCTGAATAGTAATTTACTCAAACCTGCAATTAAATACACTAACAATTCGAGAGTCAATTTTCATGAACCTATAAGCTGGACTGATCAACACTAAAGACTTAAGATATTTAACTTTTTCATGATATTCCCATTTTTTTATGAATGGCTGTTTCTTCACTATTTTACAATTATTTACACTAGAACGTCATGTCTAACACAAGAAGATCTGTAAATTGTATGGAAACAGTATTGTGCTAACATTACAAAAGCTTTTGTAGAAGCTTAGCTCTGCTATACACTTTCTGTACAAAAGTATCCAGACGCTCTTTCAAATAGTGAATTTAGCTACTGTAGCTAAACAGTGTACACACTCACAAACAACAGGAACCTCAAATCACTCAGTAGAGACAAATGTGGGGCGGCATTAACTCTAATGTTAATGTACAGGCGACATTTGTTATAATGCCTTTTAAACACATAGATGAGCCACAGCATTAAGACCAATATACTAATATATTTAATGTGTTGTTCCTCCTTCCATTTGCACCAAAATGCTAACGTTACCTCTTAAGGTGCCCTGTTTAGTAGTAGATCGTTTAAGCTCTGTAAGTAGTGAGGTGCAGTTGGTGAGGTTTGGACTTGTTCCAGTACATCCCAGAGATCTGATTAATATGTGGAGAATTTGGAGGTCACTGTCATTAGATACTGACTATAATCAACTGTTCACTGCCCACATCCCACACAGTTTCACAGATGCTATGATCCTGTCCCCATAATTTCTCCCACATCCAACATGTACGCTATCACAACCAACTGCTCTCTTACCATCTAATATGTTTCAGACCCTCCCATATACTGTTGTTGTGAAACTAACATATATTCACTTAATCTGTGAATGTGGTTTTAATGCTTTGGCTCATCTGTGTAGGTAAGTAAATATAAATAAACTTTGTTCTGATTGGCTGCCCTGTATTGTGCCTCATTTAAAAATCAGCCTGGTATGAAAGTCCTGTGAGAATGGGTGGAGTTAAATTGGTTGAAAAGGTTGATATACACTCACTGGCCACTTCATTAGGAACACATACATTATATCTACACTCATGTTATGAACTCCATTGATGATTCTGGTGCACTTTGTGTTGATCTGTTTCTCTGTATACCTTTTTATCCTCCTTTCACCCTGTTCCTCAGTGGTCAGATGAGTTACTGTATCTAACTTTACATCTATAAGGTGAACCAACAAGGTAGGTGTGAACTAATTTACAGGGTTCCCGCGGGGTCTTAAAAAGTCTAAAATTCAAAACTTTAAATTTAAGGCCTTAAAAAGTCTTAAAAATTGTCAGATATCCATCCAATGTCTTCTGCTAACGTCTACTAAAAGCATCAGTGTAAATGTAGTACTGTTATCTGTTTAGCTGGGGTTGCTACTGATGTGGGCCGTTGTCATTGAACTACAAACCCTATGAAAACTGCATGATAACACCCGTGAATACACATATTTAGTACGGTGGCGTATTGCTCCCACACAGAATAAAAAATAAACCCTTCAGTATGTTGTAAAAACAACATCTTACATGGTTAAAATGACAGGCTATTTTGATAATCACATAGAAGCTTGTTGCCTTTGGGTGTATTAATTGATGGATGTATTCATATAGGAGGCTTCCAGTGTTTACTTGTCAGTTGTGCTTTCTTTTTGTAATCACTAGCTTTCCAGTGCCGTACTAAATCAGTGTGTCTAACCATCTGATGTTCATTGGCATTTCAGATGGCTATGTTTTCATTGTTCAGGTCAGAAACTGCAATGGCAGACAGCAATGAGACAAGGTTTTGGTGTTTCTTAAGTAGCAGAAGAAAACTTTTTCAAATGAGACTGAAGCTTGCCGTGCTGTTCAAGATGTTCAGTTTGGAATAATGTGATGTCTAAAAGGTTTGACTGATGTTTACGTCTGTATAAACGCTGAGATCTGAGAGTCCTTCTCAGTGTGCAAATACTAATGAAAATACCATCTATTCAGCTCAGTGACAACAAGACTTCAAGGTGACTTCAACCAAGCATAAAATAAAATGTAATTAATTCAGTCATATGTGCCATTATATCAACAACATAAATACGAGAAGGGCTTTCTCATTGGACCTAAAAATGTAGTTTTTACACCATAAAAAGTCGTAGCAATACGCCACTATAATTTAACGAGTTTTCAGACTTTTTTTTTAAGTGACTAGTGCCAAATCTAGCGTCTTTTCTCGGTGTTACTGAATATGGCGTTATGTTTGTGCCACAATTCTGAGCGTGCACAGATGTGTTGAGCAAGCAAGAAGAATTTTGCATGCACGTGAACTCAATAATGTATACAAATCTCTCCTGTGCACGCAACCTCTCTCTCTGGATAATTGAGAATGACATAAAGAAGAAAGTCAAACGCCCTGAGAAAGGCATATAAAGACAAGGTTGCGCAACTCAAACCCCTTTAAAATGAGATCAGTGATAAAAAGATCTCAGACATATGTAGGGTAAGGTTGTATTTAGACATGCTAGTGTTGTGTTGTGTTGGTAAGGTTACTTGTGTTGAGAATTATTTTGATTGTCTTTTCGAATATTGAATTAAATTAATCTTTCTATAACTGAATTAATAAAAATAAAATGTTTTGAGAGTATTTGGGATTATTAGAATGTTTCTGGCAATTTGTCATGTTGGTATGGCTGAGAATGGTCTTAAAAGTTCTTAATAAAGTCGAAATCTAACTCACTGAAACCTGCAAAGAACCCTGTAATAGATTTCACAGTGTTTTAAAATGTCCAGCAGCTCTGCGCTGTCTGATCCACTCATACCAGCACAACACCCACTAACACACCACCACCACATCAGTGTCACTGCCAAAACATAAAAAATATAACTCTGCGGGAGTCCTGAGCGCTGAAGAACAGTGAAAGGATGTTAATAAAGTTTTCGAGAAACTGATGGACTACAGTCTGTAATAGTAGGAATACACAGTATGTGTACCTAATGAAATGGCCAGTGAGTGGATTTTATTTTACTTTTGTGAACATGATGAAAGTGCAAAGTGTGAAGTTTGAAAAACGTAATGTGATTTGTTTCCTAGAACAATTTGTCTAGTCTCAGAACTACTTGTACATTTTAACAGGAAGGAAATTCTGCAAACAGTGACAACTAATAGCTGATTACAATGGAAAGGATCATGCAAATGCTCAGACACTGACAGACTGCTATAGTCCAACACGTTCTGATCACATGCAAATAGTCCATGTAATTGTGTGTATGAGAGAGTGAGCTAATGGAAAGTGTAAAGTACAGGTTGTTCTATAAAACATGGCACATACAATTATACTTATATAAAAACTAATATAGTACGATTAAAAGTTCAGAAAACTGAGAACGGAGATGCACTGCAAGCTCCAGGGAGAAACAATTTTCAGAAAGCTCAGCATGTTACTGTAAGGTCCCTTTCTTCCCTACATCTGCATCAAAACACTTCAGGAGGCCTCGTTTCTAAAGCACAGATTCAAA
Organism: Crenuchus spilurus; assembly: GCA_036984385.1. Taxonomy (NCBI): domain Eukaryota; kingdom Metazoa; phylum Chordata; class Actinopteri; order Characiformes; family Crenuchidae; genus Crenuchus; species Crenuchus spilurus. The sequence goes on along the minus strand of BRDA01072521.1, from coordinate 6,362 downwards.
TGTGAAAAATGTACAGGATGTTGCCTGCCCCGTTTTGTGGTATGATGCTTATCTTGGCCATTGTCAGTTGGTGAAGTTACTGCACAGTGGTAGTGAGTTCCTCTTTATCACACATCTCCACTGCTCCCTTCTCTTGTTCTCCACAGCTCTTGTTTCTAACCCGTTCTCCATTCTGACTCGATTTAACCATCAGCTTGGTGTGAGTGGAGGTGTCGGTGGAGGTCAAACGCCTGCTGTAGATGGACAGGTCTGAATGGGTGCCTTCGAAAAGTTTGGCCATGAAGCTGACGCCAGCACGACGGATGTAGGAGCTGCCAGCAAACACATAGAGGATGGGGTTTACACTGCTGCTCAGATAGGCAAATGCAATAACATTTGGGCGAGCGAGCATCACCAGATGAAAAACGTTTTTGTTCTTCAGAAGCACTCCAGTCACCTGCACAAAGACAAAGAGCAATTGTTGATCGTGTAAGGATCTATTAAATGCATTTTCCACCTGGATACACCTAATACACACTCCAACTAGCTCTCAAAATATTATGAATCGATTAATTATATATGTATCTTTAAAAATTAGAATATCATGAAAATGTTATGTTGGTGTATACAGATCCTGTATTTTACAATGGCTACCTGAAGAGGTGATATAGAGTGTACCTGTAATATGTTAATTAGATGGTACGGCAACCAGAAGATGGCGAATGTGACAATGATGAGGAAAATGAGGAGGCTGCCCTTCACACGGCCGTGAAACATAGCTCTGCGTAGGCGGCAGATTACAGAAGTGTAGCATGTCAGGATGAAGGTGAATGGCACAACAAAGCCTGGCAGTGTTTCAAACAGGTAATGGAAGACCAAATGATTCTCGCTGGAGTGGTAAGGCATACACATAGTCACATTCTCCTGCGGGTAGAGTTGAAACGGCAGTGTTCTGTGGACATGGAGGGATGAGAGTTGCTTGATACTTTGCTATCTACTCATAGGGCTTGTGGCTTTAGCTTTATGCTCAACAAAACATCTGTCAATCACTCCCACACTATAGCATCACATTTGAGATCTTCTCCTATACAGTTACAGCAATGAAACAATGAAATGATGCTAATAGTGAGAGTATAAAAATAGGAAAGAGAGACAAGAAGAACATACCACCCTGCACATAAAAATGGGAAACACAGATGTACTACATGTAGTGTGTCTCCTTAGTTCACTTGAACATTTATTTAACAGACAAAAGGCGGGAAAAGATTTTCAATGATGAACTTAATTCTATTTCTTAATTATAAACTAATTTAGAAATTGATGTCAGCAACACACTAAAAGAAACCCAATAAAATAAGACTGAAAAGTACAAGTAAGACTGTTCTGCAAGGTTCCACAATTAGTAGTATAGTTGGTCACATGTAAGGTCATCAGAGCTAAGTATTACAGGAAGGATACAAGCAAGGATGGGTCAAGATTCACCACTTTCTGAGAGTGATGAAACCCTTGAAGAGAAATGTCAGTCAGTTTGCAAAGAATTTAGCTTGTTCAACATCCACAGATCATAGTAGCATGAAAAGACTTCAGTAGTCAGGGGAAATCTCGGTGTGTAAAGGGCAGGGGAGGAAAACTGCTGGTGAATGTGTGTGACCACCGAGCCCTCAGATGGTACTGTTTGAGAAACTATCATGTTACCAGGCACATGGGCTCAGGAGTACTTTGCAAAATCATTGTCACTTAACACAATGCATCAGTAAATGCAACCGGAAACACCAGCAAGTTCTCTATCCCAAAGTCATCCCAGATGTACTAAAAGACAGTGGAAAGATTCTGTGGTCAGACAAGTCCATGTTTCAGCTTGTTTTTGGAAAAATCAGACATCAGATTCTATGGGCCAAAAATGAAAAAGAACATCCAGACTGATACCAAAGAAAAATAAAAAAAAACTGTATCTGTTATGGCATGGAGGGGTACATCAGTGCCCACAGCAGGGGTGATCTATTGTTGCAGAGGCTTACATTGCCCACCAAGATGATGTCTTTTACCAGGAACTCCATGTCTGTTTCAGCAGGACAATGTCAGGCCTCATTCTGCATGAATTAAAACAGAGTGACTTCATAGATATAAAGAACATGTGCTTGACTAACCTGCCTGCCGTTCAGATCTGTCTCCAATTTAAAATGTATGGAGCATCATGAAGAGGATCAGACAACAGTGACCATGGACTTTTGAGCAGCTCAAATCTTGTAAACAGCAAGATTCCACTTATAATACTGCAACAATTAGTATCTTCAATTCCTTAATGATTAAAAAAGTGTAATTGAAAGAAAAGGGGATGTGACCCAGTGGTAACCATGTCTCTATCCCACCTTTTTTTCTAATGTGTTGCAGATGACATTTTGTAAATTAGTTTATAGTTAATAGAATTAAGTTAGTCATTAAAAATACAAACAAATTACAGTTTTTATTCTTTATTATTCCAACTTTTCTGTAAATTGAAGTGGATGGCAAAAATGAAACAATTTTTTATTTATTTTATGTATTTTTTGCTTTGAAAGAACACAGTATGCCCTAAAACATGTTATTAGATTAGATCAGATTAGATTCAACTTTGCCAATGTGATTTGCACACAACGGAATTTGACCTCCGCATTTAAGACCAGATCCTTAACCACTAGACCACGACTGTCCCCATTATGATGTTGACAGATGACTAGAGAACCACAGCGCTACACCCAATTACACATATAACATGCAGCCTATACATAGTAGTGGTGCATCAGTGGGCAGTTGTGTTCTGATTTATTTACTGTCAAATTAGCCTAGCATTAGCATTTTTGGCCTTTTCTTGCTTTTCTTAGTAAGAAAACTTGGGACACCGGCACATTTCCAGTCTTAGTCAAAGTACCAGTACAGAATGACCTGATCTGACCTGATTAAACAAACTGGCTTTTATATCGTTTTATATTTATATAATTTTAATCAGTGCCATAAGTCATGTAAAATTAATCTCTGACTTCTGAGTTAAGTTAACTGGCTTGTGTTATCCATGTAATGTCAACAAAAAAAATAAAGAATGTTTTTTCTGTCAATTTTCTCCTCTTCCCAATGTAGTAGCAGTCAATGAACCCATCCCATCCACTAGGGGGCTCTCCCCATCACTTTCCAATGTCCCTGACTCTAGGAGGGTTAAGACAAGCCTCCTCTGCTGCATGTGATAAGGCCTCTTTTCTAACTACCGCTAATACACCGTCATTGGGGAGGAGGAAAGCACAGGGTTCCCAGTTACAACCAATCAGTAGATGCCTGAGCTAGTGGACATTGCAATGTGTGAGTGATAAGGAGAGAGAGCGCCATCTACCTGCCCAGAGAGAGCACTGCCAATTTTTGCTCTCTTGGGCCCCGGCTGTTGATGGCAAACAGCATGACCGGGATTCAAACTTGCGATCCTCTGGTCATAGTGTCATCGTCTTAGCCTGCTGAGCCACTTGGAACCAAAAAATGTAAAGAATTTTAGAAAATGTGTCTATTCTGATCTTGTTTGATACATGTACATACTTGCGGTAGAATGGCACAGGTAAGGCCAATAAAAAGGCCAGGATCCAGATAACCAGGATGGCCGCATAGATAGTCTTTTTGTTCCTCAGCCTCTGGGACAGGAAAGGCCTGGTGACAGCAAGCCAGCGGTCCATGCTCATCAGGCAGATGAGGTAAATGGACACGTACATGTTGACGCAACACAGGTAATGCACAGACTTGCACATAGCTTCCCCAAACTCCCATCCCTGTCCGCCAACCAACAGGCGCAGAAATAAGGGGGCACTCAGGAGCACAAAAGCGTCAGCCACCGCCAAGTTCAGGACCAGGAGGCAAGTGACAGAGCGCTCCTTAACCCGACACAACACTGACCATACCACAAACAGGTTCCCGGGGAAACCAAGCACAAATGCCAGGATTAAGAAGGCTGTCCCAATCTTAGCAGACACCTGGAGGGCGTGGAGTTTTTCAGAAGAGTAGTTTAATGGGGTCGAGGTGAAGTCTGGACCGGCCATTTGGATTGGTTCTGGTGTGGAGGACAGGGAGGGGTTGGTCTAACAGAGGTGGAGGCTAAAGAGAGAATCCAAAGAAAAAAATATTTCAGTAAAATTCAGTTCATATCCAAAAAGTTCACATTTCTCATACAGTACATGTTATACACAACAACACAAGCATGTAAAGGAGAACAGATAGACAGTGGAAAACTGTTAAGGCAGTATACTAGTGCATCTCCCAAAAATTAGAACATGGTGAAAAGTTCATTTAAAAAATATACACACACTAGCAGTGGGCAGCCATATCCACAACCCCATTCATGATGCTTCATTTATGATCTGCCGGGGGATTGAACTTGCAACCTTCTGGTCACAAGTTCACCACAACTGCCCAAAGAAGCATGTATTAATTTATGTGTAATGAATATAACACATTTAATTAATTCTGAACATAAATTATTTTTTTCATGATAGTCTAATTTGATTCATGTGGCACTGTAAACAGGATAACTGGACAAACAGTAGAACACTGTGGAAAACAAAGTAAGTTTGACTCAAACTTATTAAAACTCAAACATTTTCTCAACCAGGGACGTCAGGCCCCACCAGTAGTACTTTTCCACCAAAATAACTCTGGTTCTTGAACTGGTGCTGTTCGGGCTTATGAGAACCTCTGTGCTTTTTAGTGAACCAGCCCGCGTTTCCACTAGTTTTAGCTGAACCGAGGATACGTCACGGTGTACGTCATCAACAAAGCAGAATTATAAGCAAAGATGCCGGAGCGCATCGACTACTTGCGAGCATTTGTGCTCTTGGTACAAATGTTTGTTTCACTTCACAAGTCAAATCTAGAGCCGGTACATTCCCTCTTCCAGCTCCACTGCGCAATAGCTTCTTTTTAGAATCTCTGTAGTCCTTTTTTAGCTTCTTTAGCTTATTTATCACTCGCTCTCTTGAACGAACAAAACCTGCCCGAGCCAAGTCCTCCACCAGCTCGCTGTAGAGTTTCTGAAACTCCGGAGAACACCAAATAGATAACAAAAACTGAGTTTCTTCAATGGACCACTGTATGCTACGAGTCGCTATCTTCTTGTGTTGAGTGCGCAGGCGCGTTTGGTTCGCACTGAAAAACCAACTATTTTTTGGTTCCCGCTGTGAACGAACGTTCCTGGTTCGGGGCGGTGTTTTTGTTGCTGGAAATGCGCCGAACGTTTCAAAATTAGGTTCGTGAACCAGAACGGTTCAGAAAGTTTGAGTTTCCGTGTTGGTGGAAAAGTGCTACAGATGTCGCTGTGGAGCAGTGTGTGACAATCAATAATTTTGTTTACATTTATTTTATTTAAATATTATTTTCTAACATTGTTGTGTATTTGACTTATGAAAATGGCAGTAGTTCCCAATACATTAAAAATATTCCTGTACATGTTACGTAAGGTCAGTACTTTCAGCTGTCTTCATTTAGATAGTGTGTATGGGGCCAGCCCGTCAGTGTCCGTTTAAGCAAGTAAGCAGTAGAAAACACTGTGCATGTGCAGCACACTTTCAATAATAAGCTTATGCTGGCCCCATGTTGGGAGCAGCCAATAAAAAATGAAGACTTGCATATGCAACCTTATGTGAATATAATTTATAGTATTAACGTTGTTATGCAGCTTGCGACACAAAAACATCACAGTAACTGTTAGCCGCTGCTAGCAAAACAATATAATGAATCACGTCGACAATTTAATTAAAGTTAACAGTTATATAACACACAGACCATCAACTTACCTCAGTAAATGGTTTATTTCCTTTATTCATGACTGGAATGGATTGTATTTAAGTTCCTTTGGTCACAATAACCAAAGAAAAGGCAAAGGAATACCACTGGTAAGTACCATGCGTGCTTCCGACAGAGGATATATCTCAGTGACGGTGCTGAATTCGGCACAACACCGGATTATGCTTTTTGGAATTGATGAGGTGCATTTGTGGTTGAAGTAACTGAGCAAGTACGTTTATGTGTACAGTGGTAATCCTACTTACAAGCATTACTACTAACGAGTATTCCAGGTAACGAGTCGAGATCTCTGAATATTTTTGTTCCAGGTAACGAGTAAAATTCCAAGTAACGAGTAGCGTAAATTTGTTCAAGTGTGCCAACCGCTAGGGGCGCTGCAGTCGTAGCATCCCCTAGACGCTAGCGTAGAAGAAGAGGTCAGTCAATACCTTTGACTGCTGTCCAGTGAAAGTGAAAGTGCCTGTTGAAAGCGACGCTAAGGTAGCAAAAGGTAGTGAACAAGAAAGTTAGATACATTTTACTTTTACTTTTTATATAAGTGTAACCATGCAGCCGCCAGCCTACACGAGCAC
>BRDA01072514.1:0-12916 GCA_036984385.1 Crenuchus spilurus | reverse complement strand
GTTTTCTCAACATGTTTCCTCAGAAAGTTCACTTATTAATTCATACAAACTGGCAGATTTGAGCAGATCAGCTTCATGTGCTGCTAGTTTATCCTGAAGAGCACCGCTGTCAGAACATCCTTCATCAGACAACAAGAAGTATGGAGATCCAGAACATGCTCTCTTATATCTCTCACTGTCTCTCATCTCTCTCTTTCAATATGTCACTAGATCTCCTCTTTCTCTCATGTCTTATTCTCGCTCTTTTTCACTACTCATTCTCTCTCACTTCTCCTTGTCTCTTTCTCTCATCACTCTTCCTCATTTCTCATTCTTTCACTTCTCATAAGAAGTCCCATTTGCAGTTTGCCAGAAGCCATGTAAGCTTGTAAACAGCACTTCTTATGTCTTTCTTTCAACAATGGTTTTCTTCTCGCCACTCTTCCATAAAGGCCAGATGTGTGGAGTGCAGACTTATAGTTCACCTGAGCTGTGGATTTCTGCAGCTCCTCCAGAGTGATGATGGGCCTCTTGGCTGCATCTCTAACCAGAGCCCTCCTTGCTCGATCTGTCAGTTTAGGTGGACGGCCATGTCCTGGTAGGTTTGCAGTTCAATTCACTAGTGTTCTCTAACAAACCACTGAGACCTTCACAGAACAGGTGTATTTACACTGAGACTAAATTACACACAGCTGGACTCTGTTAACTAATTAAGTGCCTTCTGAAGGCAGTTGATTGCACTGAAGTTTGTTTAGAGGTATCAGTACAGGGGTTGAATGCTTTTGAACGTCACACTTTTAAGATTTTTATTTGATTCACTGATATCACTTAAAATCTCCATAAAATACATTTACGTTTGTGGTTGTAAGGTGACAAAATATGAAAGAGTTCAAGGGGTCTGAATAATTTCCATATCCACTGTACATCTCATTCTTTCTCTTTCACTACTCATTCTCCCTCACTTCTCATTCTTTCACTTACTTCTCATTCTCTTTTCACTACTCATTCTCTCTCACTTCTCATTCTCTCTTTCACTCTTCATTCTCTCTCACTTCTCATTCTTTTACTTACTTCTCATTCTCTCTTTTTCACTCATCATTCTCGCTCACTTCTTATTCTCTTTTTCACTACTCATTCTCTCTCTTTTGCTCCCTCACTTCTCATTCTTTCACTTACATCTCATTCTTTTTCACTACTCATTCTCCCTCACTTCTCATTCTCTCTTTCACATCTCATTCTCCCTCACTTCTCATTATTTCTCTTTCACTATTCATTCTCTCTCACTTCTCATTCTCTCATTTACTTCTCATTGTCTCTCTTTCACTCCTCATTCTCTCTCACTTCTCATTTTTTACTTATTTCTCATTCTCTTTTTTTCACTACTCATTCTCTTTCTTTCACTCCTCATTCTCAGCCATTTTTTCATTCCATCTCTTTCACATTTCATTCTCTCATTTGTCATTCTATCTCACATACCTCTTTCCTCCTCTTTCATGCTCTTTATTCTCTCTCTCTCTCTCTCTCTCTCTCTCTCTCTCTCTCTCACAGCCATCTCTCGACACACTTAATACACTCTAATCACACAGGCTGTGATAAATATGTGTGTGTGTGTGTGTGTGTGTGTGTGTGTGTGTGTGTGTGTGTGTGTGTGTGTGTGTGTGAGCGAGAGAGAGGAAAGGAAAAAGACAATGAGAGAAAAGGAAAGAGAAAGAACACTAGAAAAGTCAAAATTGGCAAAAGGGAAAGAAAGAAAGCAACTAAGAAAGAAATCAAGGGAGAGACATAGAGAGAGAAAGAGAGAGAGAGAGAGAGAAACTCCATCTAGGGCACTCAGGGCAACCAAAACAATAACGGCCCCTCTCTCAGCAACCTTTTACAGGCAGAGCCACATCTTTCATCCATCTGGGGGCCAATTATTTGTGCACTTAAAAGGCAAAACACCTCAGCGGAGGATGAACAGGGGCCGCCTGGGACACAGACTGATGCATGGGCTCCAGATGGCAGAGAGTAAGCGGTCATATGCTGAAACTATGCTAGAATTAAGGACTTTGGCCAAAGCAAAACCAAACAATTACTAGGAGGCTTGCTTGGAGGCCCCTGTATGGGCCCTCTGGCCCCCTGAGGTAAGTCAACCCATGTTATGGTTCATAAGTTGAAACATGAGGACAAGAATGGCAAGTGTGTGTTAACACATATCCCACATGGCCCCTGAATAAATCCTGACCTTTTGTTTCAAGATGTGCCCTTATGGAGAGTTAGACTTCATGTCCAGAAGTATTCAGACACCTTTTGAAGTGAGTGAATTCAGCTTTAATGTAGCTCAATTGCAGAAGCAATCCATAGAAAAGCACTGCTACTGGGGGTGGGGATAAAAGGAGTGTCAAGGGGTGGAGCTTTTGAGGGAGGGGACAAGAAGATGGTCAAGGGTGGACCTTTTGAGGGAGAGGACAGCTGAATGAGAAGGTGTAAGCATTGTTTCACATGAACCTACTGTCACCATACCCGAGGATTAAAACCCACCATCACTGCCATTGAACTGCATTCTGTGAAGCTCCATCCAAAACCTTTGTGATGTTTATGATCCAGTTGTGATTCAACATCAGCACCTGACTTAATGGTTGATTACAATCAAATCTTCACAGTCATGATTCATCAGCTAGTCTTAGAGCGCTACTAGAGCAGTTTTGAAGAATGCAAAAAGCTCTACAGGAACTTCTTTAGCCCCACATCCAGGCCAAGAGTCAGGGAGGAAACGTGAATTTATGAGTCAATATGAAGAGATTTATTAAGTAAACGGAACGAGAATGAAACTGCAACATCACCCAACAGCCTCTGTGTTTGGCCTCTAAAATTAGTCAGTCTCATAAATAGTTCTCATGAACGTAACGCACTGTAGCCTCATTAATCACGCGAGGTGGTTCCCTCAAAGTGAAGCAGATAGGGGAATCGTGATGCATTATGTGCAAAATACTGCCAGAGGACATTCCTCTGGCCAAAGGCAACATATTTTCTAGAACACCGAGCTGCGAGGTCCAATGCTGAGAACTATTTATTATGTGACTAAGACAAATTCCCATGTGCAAAGTCTTAAAGTCGGGAATTATGTAAAGAGAAGGAGAAGAAGAAGGTGCGTCTATTGGACAGGCTCTCTGTGGAAGGCAGCTCATGTCATTAGGACCAATCAGGCCCTGTTATAACTCAAAGGCAATTAGGCAGGAGTCGGTGAAGGCTGAGCAAGTGCACACTGTGGCCTTTCACTGACTCGGCGCCATCAATAAAAACACACTTCACCTAATCAGCCAGGAAACATGTCGGCAAGATAAACAGCCAATCCAGGGAGGCGACCTGACGGAGCAGAGGGTGGAGGTCAAACCGAGGATGATTAGGGGTCAGAGCCGTCCCCTGCACTCTGGTTGAACTTGGGGCAGGTCTAATGGCTCTTTCAAAGGGCCCACGTGGTCAAGACTCCCCAGCTTGGGTCCGTGCATCACCGTATGTGACCCATGAGTCGTCCATCTGCAAAGAGTTTGGGGTGCCCAGACAAGGTCTCTATGATGTCATGCACTAATGTTAAAAATAAGGTTTGACTTAACGTCCTCTATGTCTGCTTCATGTTAATGGATGCTGCGCTAAAATTGAATTGCTGGCTGTGAGTGAAATATGGTTTGATAACAAGGACAGAATTATTACGAAACTAATCATTCTTTCTAGCTCACATCCCCATCTCCATCAGTGGAGCTATAGTGGATCAGGTGTCTAACTTTAAGTTTCTTGGTCTCCACATCTCCAGTGATCTCACCTGGTCCTTGAACTCCTCCGTCCTCATCAAAAAGGAGCAAAAGCGCCTTTATTTTTTTGGGAGCCTCAAGAAAGCTCTCCTGTCTACCAGGATCCTGCTGAACTTCTACCGCTGTACCATTGAGAGCATACTTATTAACTGCATCTCCGTATGGTACAGCAGTTGCTGCACTGCAGACCGCAAAGCGCTCCAGCGGGTAGTAAAAACAGAACAGCGCATCATAGGCACAGACTTACCCACCATCGAGGATATTCACCACAAGCGCTGCCTGGGTAGGGCAAGAAACATTATCAAGGACGTTACCCACCCGAATCATGGACTTTTCAGACTATTGCCATCTGGCAGACATTACAGGAGCCTCCGTTCCCGCACCAGCAGGCTTAGGAAAAGCTTCTTTCCTGAAGCGGTTATCCTGATGAACGCTACACTGTCACTTTAAAAAAAACCTTTGCACAACTCTTCTCTGCACCTTATGTACCATAAGTGTTTATATAATCAACATTTGCATTGCTACTACCAGTATTATTCTGTATATTCATATTCTCATTACACATTCACATCACTTGTACACATGTATTTAACATATTTATATTGTATATATGATTACACTCACCACTGTTCTACACACTGGTCGCTGTTACTTCTGCACTTTATGTAAATAATGTGATATTTTGCACTTCTGGTTAGATGCTAACTGCATTTCATTGGCCCTGTACTTGTACTCTGCACAATGACAATAAAGTTGAATCTAATCTAATCTAATCTAAATTCTGGTTGTAAAATGTGATGGGCTGAAGCATATTCAACTTTCAGTGCTCACATGACTACGTAAGACTACACATCAATTGAATTTTATCATGTTGCTAGACAGCCACCTGCTGTGAACAAATTACAGAAGAATTATGTGTTTTACAGGTAATATGAATTCAACAACTTAAAGTATTTATGAAAACTGCTGCATTAAATACTGCCTCTCTGTTGCATTAAATACTGCTTTTTTTCTTTATTTTAGAAGCACATAATAACTTTTGATCTAAATGTATCTACATGTATATACTGCGTTAGTGAAAAATCAGTTTCCCAGTTGGGAACTCGAATCCAAGACCTCAGTGCTGAGAGGTGATTGTGCTAACCACCAAACCACCTTGACGTAAAAGAAAATGGTTAAAACTTGAGTATTAATTAATAATCAATACCAGCTGGTTTATGTTGCTTTAGTAGAGGTCTGGAAACATGGTATTTTTGTTCATTATTTTGACCATTTTATGTAAATGTAAGATCTAAATTAGAATATTTTAATGTGTAATTTGGGAAAAATGTTAAAAGTTCATAAAAAATTCAAATTCAAATTCATTATGATCAAATTGAAAGAACATGGTACAACAACAAACCTGCCAAGAGAAGGCCTCCCACCAAAACTCTCAGATGGGGCAAGGAGGGCATTAATCAGATAGACAGCACAGAGACCAAAATGTGTAATTAAATGTTCATTTACTGCCTACAAACAGTAAAATCAGACAAACCGATCTTCTGCACTTGTCTCTTAAATTTCTCCAGAGCTGTATGTCTGATCAACTGTTTAATCTGAAACTTTCTCACCAGAGTAACCTGGGACTTAAAACACTCTCACAGCAGGTGAACTGATTTAGAATCAGATTCTTCTTATGATGAAGAAGATCAGCCATTGCCAGGCCTGGAGAAAGCCTCTCCTGTTCTCTGTGTGCTGACATTATTTCAGCAGGAGATTGAGTTTGGAGGCAGTTCAGGCTCTCAGCGAGCTTTCATCTACCTGCCTCCACACCGCACTGCAACAGCACACATCTGGCTTTGAGCTACTGCAGCCGAATGCAGCCAGAGCTGAGCCAAAGAGAGGTTCTCCTCCAATCTTTGCATGAGACCAAGGAACACTTGGGTTGAGGAATTAAGGCCAAAATGTTCCATAGAGATCAACACCTCACAATTACAGGGCTGTGTCTTCCAGAACAGCACATTCAGGCTATATTTCTGCCAGGCGTTTGATGAAAGCCATTTTTCTTCGTCTGAAATGTTAAAAGTAAAATACTTAAGTAAAAAAATAAAATAAGACACACATTTTAAATTTTCTCCAACGCTAGTAGTTTAACTTTGGCCCAACATGTCAGACTGATGTCATATGTTCATACAAACTAAGCCACAACATTCAAAAATGAAATTGGCTTTGATGTAATGAGAGGCTCAATTAACCTGCAATTAAGATAGACATGAAAAGATTTAATTTCAAGTCTTTAATTTTGGTCCACTGTGGAGAAAGGGTTCTAGACTTTCTATTAATTTAATTTGGTTAATTATGGTAGTTGATTGGCAGTTCTTGGTAATTATGTTAGTTAATTTATTGTGTTAATTGAATGCATAATACATGCATAATACAGTTTTCATGGCAAGTCCAACACAAAGGTGTATTACAAAGATGTTCTATTACAATAAGATGTATTACAAAGGAGACAAACTTTCATTTCATTATTATATGTCATACAAAACTCAGATGATGACTTTATTATTTTGACTTTTGGTAAAACCCCTGAGATTTTCAACATTTCTGTGACATCTGTTTATGAGTGTGGGCATAACTGTAGTGCATTTATAGTCAGTAACTATGTTAGTGGCATTAGACAATGGTTCTGCAAACCATTCTTCATTTTGGAGCATTTCATTTGGTTCACTGTAGAAAGAGATAGTGTTTAAGTCTTTCCATTCTTTTTATTATGGTAATTATGACAATTAATTGGTAGTTGTTGCTAATTATGGCAGTTAATTAATTGTGTTAATTGAATTAGCTAATTAATGCACATGATTTTTATGCTTAATTTGACAATTAATTATTTTTTTTATTTAATTTACAGTATTTTTATTTTTGATTTAAAGGTTTTTGTTGTGTGGCTGAATGCCAGTAGTCATGTATGATACTGTATTAAATTTGTTTGAGCATTTTAACCATTTGAAATGTGATTTTTTTCTGATTTATTTTTGTTCATAAGCTACATGCACTAAAGGAAAATTTGAGTGATGTACATTATTGGTTTCAGGATTTCTGACAAATATGCTTTAACGTCTTTTACTCTGGCCAAATGGTGAAATTTTCTGCCATATTAGTTGGCTCTTATCTCTCATCTGTGTATATAACCACATCTGGACCTAATCAATGCTGGAACAGTGAGAGCAAATGAATACCATTCCTGAAGATCATCACTGGCACAGTGGTGGAGACCACTCCAGACATGGAGACTGACTACCTACCATAAAGGTCTGATTGACTAAAATGCACAGATCCGTGTTCATATTAATACTCAAAACTTCCATTAAAATTATAACATCAAACTGTATTTCTGCTTCGTCATCAGCCAATAAAAGAACTTTTAGATCCTTTCATTTTGAAACTCATTGATTCAGCCTCTACTGGTTTACAGAGATGGAAAGCTGCAGTCAATCAGTGAAATATTGTTAGTGCTCTGGACTTAGAAGGATTAGGAAGTGGCCTGCAGAGACTAATTAAATGAGTAAAATTATCCTTCATAAAACGAGAGGTCATCAGGGAGGTCATTGCTCATGTAAACACAATTAAAGTGTTCATTGCTGTTCTACCTCAAACAGACATTATGAGTTAAGTCTTTTGCTATCTGGCTGGTGGTCTAACTGGGAAAACACCCTCGAAAATCTTCCAAGGGAGAAGGCCTGGGTTTGGACGGAGCTCTCATGGATTTTACAAAAGTCAAACATGAAGTATATACAGTGCCTTGCAAAAGTATTCACCCCCCTTGGCTTTTTACCTATTTTGTTACATTACAGCATGTATTTAAATTAAATTTTTAATCTGAATTGTGTGATGCATCTGCACAAAAAAGTCTAAGGTGGAGACGTGAAATGAGAAATATATGTGCTCATGCACTTGAGCAATCAGATAAAATGCAATTACAAAAGTCTGGTCTCATTCACGCTCTGACTGTGAAATCCTAAAAAGATCAGAGTAAGGGTATACATGCACTGAGAAATCAGATGACTGAGCTCTCTAGATCCGATTTTAGATCTTAGTCTGGTCTAAGAAATCACAGTGTGCTGTTTACATGAGCATTTGAATAAACAGATAAAAGAAATCTGAGTATGATCAGGTGTACGTAAACACACTCACTGTGGTGTCTGTCAGTCATTGATGATGTTTGGAGGCCAACGTCTTTGGTTGTGCAGTGGAGCCACAAGTTTGCACCCACATAATGAAACCTTCAGGAACAATTCAATCAACACTTTAACAACCACTTCTAAAATGTAATGAAGACAAAAATCCTGAGGGTAAGCTAGATGGTGTCAGGAATGTCCAATAGTAATGTTTCTTATTCTCCTAACTGGACCTAATAATCCAATTGGTTTGAATGAAAAAACCCTCAAATCTACTAGATCCACTGAGTAATCTGATTGCTTTCTAAATAAACATGCATTTTTCTTCAACTCAGCATATAAACAAATATACTGAAAAAAAGAATGAGGGGTCACATGACCACTTTATAATTGGATAACTGACCAAATCTAATAATTATTATTGATATGCATGTACACAAGGAGTCAAAACATGAATAATAAAATTGACTGGTGTACGACTACACAGCATCATACTCAATACATGTAACATGATCTTACACATGGGGGCAGCATGGTGGCTTGGTGGTTAGTGCTGAGGCCTCAGATTCAAGTCCCCATCTTGGTGGAGATTCCACGTTCTCCCCATGTGTGCTGGGGTTTGGGCCGAATGTCATAAGCCGAGCTAGACTTGAGTTATGGCAAGTATTATGTTCCATCATCCTACCATCTCAAGAAGCCAGAAGCCTTGGTGTGATTCTTGACAACCAGCTATCATTTTCTACTCACATCACAAATGTGGCACGGTCGTGCAGGTTCTTCCGCTTCAACATTCGACGGATCCGACCCTTTCTGACCCAGGATGCTGCCCAGGTGCTTGTATATTCTTTCATCATCTCAAGACTTGAGTACTGCAACTCGCTCCTGGCTGGTCTTCCTCTAAGACATCAGGCCTCTGCAGCTGATCCAGAATGCAGCTGCTTGACTGGTCTTCAATCAACCCAAGTTCTCTCACATCACTCCTCTGCTGCGATCACTTCACTGGCTTCCTGTAGCTGCTCACATCAGATTCAAAACCCTGATGCTCGCCTACAAAGCAAGTAATGAACCAGCCCCTCTCTACCTAATGGCGATGATCAAGTCTTGGTTGCACCTCAATCCCTTCAAGCGTCCAGTACAGCTTGGCTTGACCCACCATCCTTCAAGACATGGGGGAAACTAACATCAAGACTCTTCTCTGTCCTTGCACCAAAGTGGTGGAACAAACTCCCACTGGCTCTGAGTCCCTCAGTGTCTTCAAACGCAGACTGAAGACCCATCTCTTTGTGGAGCACTTAGGCCAGCAATAGTTGAAATCTCTTATTGTAATGCATTGTTATTCTCTTAAATTGTGGAAAATTGTGTAGATTTCCTTCCTTCTAGGTAGTAGTAATTGTTGTTCTAATAATGTCTGAACTGAAGAGTTGCTTGAACACTAACCTGTCTGTAATAGCTGAGGTAATTCTCTTAATGGAACCAAAGCACTGTTGTATGTTGCTCTGGATAAGAACGTTTGCCTAATGCTGTAAATGTAAATGTAAATGTTATGTGGGCCCGATATTAGCCAAATGTTAATTACTTTGGCATTGATTTGGCCCAGACCTGGCCCACAACCATAAGGTGGACCTGTGGATGAGTTTGCGCATCCAAACTCACCCTCAATCAACACGCCATTTCAGGCCAAATGTGAGCAAGAACTGCAGACGTGGGCCATATTTAGGCCATTCATGGTTATCTGGCCTGAGCCTCCATAAGCAGAATGCTCTTTGAGGTGGCTCCCACAATTGCTCTACTTCAATGTATTTTTAATTCGTCCTTCTCTGACTTTATTTGGTAAATGAAGCGTTGCAAAGCGGTGGCCAGGCCCTCTTTCATCATCATTTGCTTTCTGTTGATGGCTCTTTTATGTCTTGAGCTCAGAAAGCCGGCGTCGGGCCACATATTCCACTCTCTCTTTGAGCTGGAATGATGTGGGAGTAAATACAGAAGTGTTGCTATGGAGGCTCAGTGATGGAGGTCTTATGATGGTACCTATTGTTCTAGTACTGAAAGAGCATTGAATTATGGGTACCAGGCAGAGGTCAGGTAATAGAACTATTCGTCCTTATTTGTATCCACTTTCTCTCTCTCTTTCCCAGCAGCCTCCTAAAAAGCTATTAATGAACATCTGGTCATAATTATTGAAGTGTAACCATCAGCAGGATGGAATTGGCCAGCCCTGAGTTCGCTCTCTCTCTCTCTCTCTCTCTCTCTCTCTCTCTCTCTCTCTCTCTTTCTCTCTCTCTCTCTCTCTCTCTCTCTCCACCTCCCACCCTCTTACTTCACTCCCAGGTCCACACAGCAACAGCCCCAGGGCCTAAAATAGTTTATATGGGACTTTTTAATACATTTATTACAACTAAAGCTGGCAAAAGTCAAATCTACCACCACCCTCATTGCGATGTGCCCTACCTGACATCAACTGTAAGGGAAATGTTACCCAAATGCTCTGGCTATTGTTTTCAGACTCCATATGGCTGTACATGCCCTGGAAACCCAGTTAGCAGCACACATTAGAACACACATACAGTACACACTTGCACACCCCGGGTGATTTACTGCCTCCATCTATTTTATGAAGGTAATTAAACATTTACAGTGATTTTGTGCTGGCAGAAAGTGCAGCTTGTGTGTTTCGTGCATGGTTTACTGCGAGAGATGTTGTTGGCTTTTTACAAGACGCCACAGGGTTTCCGTGATGCGTCAGGAACATGAAGGGTGTGTCTGTGAACTTTGGCACTTGTTTCTTTAGGCCTTGGCTTCTCACCATTGCACTCTGTTAACTTTAGTGAACTACAGTTTAACCTGTGATTTGAAGTAAATGTACATTCACGGTCACTTGGTGGTTACATCTCAGCGCTGAGGTCTTGTGTTTCAGTCTCCATCTGAGTGGAGTTTCCATGTTCTCCCCTTGTCTGCGTGGGTTTCCTCCAGAGTCTCCGGTTTCGTCCGACAGTCCAAAATCATGGAGGTCAGGTGAATTAGGTAATCTCTGTTGTCCTGGTGTGTGCCAAGTGCTTGGACTGGCATCCTGGGTTTAACTAACACAGTGTAATGCCCTGCGCTGTGCCCAGTGAAGGGGTAAAAGACTCAGTGTGACCCTGATAAGGATTAAGCAGAAGGGATAATGGATGGATGGATATAATGGTGACCCTGACCAATCATATGATCCAACAGGACCCTACTGAAGTGCCTTTGAGCAAAACACTTAACCCACAACAGCTCCCTGGGTGCCATGGATTGGGTCTACAACTCCGGGCAAGTGTGCTCCCATTGTAGAGCTGCATCATTTGTTTTTTTTTTTCTTTTAAAATTTATGTTGCATCCCTCATTAACTTAAAATGTTTATTAGCATTAATTAGACAAATACATTTTAATTAATATAGTTAAAAAATTTTACTCTTAAAGTGAAAAGAAACAATTCAATCCAGAAATGAGTTTGCTTCAACTGAAAAAACTCTATTACTGTTAATTAACTGAATTATCCAAATAATTATGACAAAAATATTGTAGTTGGGGCTGTTGGCAGTATTACTGAACACAAACTGCAGGATATCAGTGCTCTGTGATAAAGTCACTGTATAATTGACATTAAAGACTAATAGTTAATGAAAACTGTTATTACATGTAAATGTGTAAAGACAGAAAGTACAGTATGTATAATTAGATTACCAGCTGAGTCTGCTTCACTAACACATACAATAAAATGAGCAAAAACACTATTAAGACTAAATATGAGCATTTATAGAGACATGTATTACATCAATAACGTCAGACGTTCCTAAAACCACTGACCCACTCTGCTGGGGGGATAAATTAACGACAAATTATATGACAGATTCGAGGATGCTAGTTGGTTAAATGTAAGTTGTATTTTATGTCAGCAGGTCAGTGATTGACTGCTGCTTCTCTGACTGGGTGATATTTCTGTTGCCTTTATCTGAAACATGACTGTTGATGTGCTTTTTTAAACTGGATTAATGCATTTGAATGGGATGGAAAATTGACATATGTTCAGAGCTTTGGCTTAAATATGTTTGTACAACAGTACCCTCAAAGAGCATTACCACACATTCTTATCCTTTCCAGTCATTCCAGTTTATGGCAGTTCAAGGCCATATTATAGGAACCAGTAGCAGGGCCTCCTGAACCTGCTGGTGGTCAATCATCAAATCCTTCAGTCCTGGTGGCCATGACGGACATGTTGTCATCAACAGAGGATCTAATGCCAGTCATCCTTCAAACTCTGACAGTTCTCATTAGATATAGAACCAGCTGACACTGGCAAGAGGCCTTGAGTTCTAGCAAACTAATTCTACTCTTGTTGGATACTGTAGGGTGGAAGCTGTAACACAGCTGATGGGGGATAATCACAATGTGTTTCTGTTTTAGCATGGCTTCATTTGGAGGCGGAGAGAAAATAAAAGCATCTGTCTTTATTTTAGCGTAAATTATACATACACAAAACATGACTAAATCTGCCTGGGATGCTCTGGGTAGGGCTAATTAGGTCCATATCCATGGCATGACGTTGGAACACGATCAGTGCTCGATCCATGATCCATTTGTGTTATGAAATCATTCAAAAAAATGTCCAGTTTTGGTTTTAAGAACAAAACTTATTATAGCCTGAACAAAATGTCCAGTTTTCTTAACATTGCCAGAATGAAAAGATTAAAAGAATGTTTATACAGGGTGTCCCATTTGCTTCTTTACCCAAAGTATGATGAATAACTTTAACTCTAATGAGGATCTGGTGATGAAACTTGGAGTAAATATACCTAAAGACTGATATTACAACATGACATCCTCCTGTCATGTGCGGTGATACATTATACAACACTTCCTCCTGTCATGTGCGGTGATACATTATACAACACTTCCTCCTGTACTGTGCACTGATACATTATACAACACTTCCTCCTGTACTGTGCACTGATACATTATACAACACTT
>BRDA01072501.1:0-12439 GCA_036984385.1 Crenuchus spilurus | reverse complement strand
AGACTGAATGAGTGGAGCTAAACTGCTGTAGACTGAATGAGTGGAGCTAAACTGCTGCAGACTGAATGGGTGGAGCTAAACTGCTGTAGACTGAATGAGTGGAGCTAAACTGCTGCAGACTGAATGGGTGGAGCTAAACTGCTGCAGACTGAATGGGTGGAGCTAAACTGCTGCAGACTGAATGGGTGGAGCTAAACTGCTGCAGAGTGAATGGGTGGAGCTAAACTGCTGTAGACTGAATGGGTGGAGCTAAACTGCTGTAGACTGAAATGGTGGAGCTAAGCAGACTGAATGAGTGGAGCTAAACTGCTGTAGACTGAATGAGTGGAGCTAAACTGCTGTAGACTGTGTGTGTGGAGCTAAACTGCTGTTGAATGTGTGTGTGGAGCTAAACTGCTGTAGACTGAATGAGTGGAGCTAAACTGCTGTAGACTGAATGAGTGGAGCTAAACTGCTGTAGACTGAATGAGTGGAGCTAAACTGCTGTAGAATGTATGTGTGGAGCTAAACTGATGTAGACTGAATGAGTGGAGCTAAACTGCTGTAGACTGAATGAGTGGAGCTAAACTGCTGTACTGCTGTAGACTGAATGAGTGTAGCTAAACCGCTGTAGACTGAATGAGTGGAGCTAAACTGCTGTAGACTGAATGAGTGGAGCTAAACTGCTGTAGACTGAATGAGTGGAGCTAAACTGCTGTAGAATGAATGAGTGGAGCTAAACTGCTGTAGACTGAATGAGTGGAGCTAAACTGCTGTAGACTGAATGAGTGGAGCTAAACTGCTGTAGACTGAATGAGTATAGCTAAACTGCTGTAGACTGAATGAGTATAGCTAAACTGTTGTAGACTGAATGAGTGGAGCTAAACTGTTGTAGACTGAATGAGTGGAGCTAAACTGTTGTAGACTGAATGGGTGGAGCTAAACTGCTGTAGACTGAAATGGTGGAGCTAAACTGCTGTAGACTGAATGGGTGGAGCTAAACTGCTGTAGACTGAATGGGTGGAGCAAAACTGCTGTAGACTGAATGGGTGGAGCTAAACTGCTGTAGACTGAATGGGTGGAGCTAAACTGCTGTAGAATGTGTGTGTGGAGCTAAACTGCTGTAGAATGTGTGTGTGGAGCCAAACTGCTGTAGAATGTGTGTGTGGAGCCAAACTGCTGTAGACTGAATGGGTGGAGCCAAACTGCTGTAGACTGAATGAGTGGAGCTAAACTGCTGTAGACTGAGTGAGTGGAGCTAAACTGCTGTAGACTGAGTGAGTGGAGCTAAACTGCTGTAGACTGAATGGGTGGAGCTAAAGTGCTGTAGACTGAATGGGTGGAGCTAAAGTGCTGTAGACTGAATGGGTGGAGCTAAAGTGCTGTAGACTGAATGAGTGGAGCTAAACTGTTGTAGACTGAATGAGTGAAGCTAAACTGTTGTAGACTGAATGGGTGGAGCTAAACTGTTGTAGACTGAATGGGTGGAGCTAAACTGTTTGTATTGATGCTTAAGCCTGTTGTATGGGT
This sequence comes from Crenuchus spilurus, assembly GCA_036984385.1. Classification (NCBI taxonomy): domain Eukaryota; kingdom Metazoa; phylum Chordata; class Actinopteri; order Characiformes; family Crenuchidae; genus Crenuchus; species Crenuchus spilurus. Next base: position 10,930 of record BRDA01072501.1, on the reverse strand, counting down.
ACATTTCAGAGATGTATTGATCGATTGGACTGCATGGCAACACTGTCCTTCTTTCTGAGAGTTAAAGTATCACTATCACACAATCAAAGTTTGGATCTGGGAGCTGCTCTCTCAGAACAGAATCTATCAACCAGCACCACTTATACCATCATGCTGGAGAATATGTAGAACATCTGTCTTTTATGGTGATTACTGGATTTCCAGCATGGCCTGAACAAGGGCAGAGCAAAGAACTCAACCACCTTTGATCAGTTGTTAATAAACCATTAATAACAATAATTAGCATTTAGTTTAGTTAAGGTCTTTCTTAGTTAGAAACAGTAGTCTTTAGTCTCAGTTCAGTAAAATGTTGCTTTGCTACAATAAAACCGAGACAGTAAAAGCCAACTTTATCCTGAATTACCGAGCAGTTATAGGACATTCATTACAGGCACTACATTTGCCATAATGACCCAGTATCTTTCCAAAAGCTGGAGCAGCTAAAAGCTTTGTCAGTCATAAATATATAAAAGAAAGTCAGCCATGTAACAGACAAACATGAATACATTCAATATGTGAATATTCAGTGCATTTGTTACCTAGCACTCACCTTATCTAGCACTTTAGCAATGCTAGTATAGTAAAAGTAAAAGCTAAACGAAGTAACTTCCATCATTTTATCAACAAAACTGCCACAACTCAGCTTCAGCAAGTTGGTTAACATTACCAGCGGTTTAACCTGTGTGCACAGTTTAGGATAACATCGCCAAATATAACTTATATATACTGTATATTTTCCCAAACTGTGAGTTTGTAGATGAGCTGATTGAAGTCCTATTGTCTTATTATAAATCATCAGGACTCATATAACAAACCAGAGTGTGTTTGATTTGGTCGGAAAGTCCATTAAAGTCCATTTGTGCTGAATTCCCACTTGAGGTTCTTCTGTTTCCAGACATCACAGAGGAGCTGAGAATGAATGGAATAAAGACTTGGCTGATACAGTTATAGACTGATGAGTAACACCAGCAGCAGTCTGTGCATTGATATTAATACCACATTTAAGTAAAAAATAACGCTTTCAGGTGTCTTTACAATGGTGGTGATGGCAACCAGATGTTATGATGTTCTACAACACAAATCTCTTCATTTTATTTCCTCTCCAAACCCAAAAATTAACCTTCAAAGGTCCTCTGAGTGTTTTTATATGAAGATGATGATGATAAATTGGATTAAATCAGGTCTCTTTGGGGACTATTTTGCCATACAAGATCCTATATGTATCCCTCCACCATGGCAGGATTTTAAAAACAGTCACAAATCTTCTCAAAACACTGACATTGTGTTCATCACCATCTGATTGTGAGCTGTAATGACTGTAAGTGTATCTAGAACCAATACCAAAGATAGACCGACTGCAGTTAGGCACTAATCTCAGTCACTCAGTCACAAACACTACATTTAAGCCATTATACATACGAGTCCAGTGTAAGTGTATAAGTGTGTTGTAGTGCACTGTTGCGTTATGTTGTGCAGTGTTGAGCTCTTTCTGGAGAATGTAGACTCTCTGAGGTTTAAAGAGCTCTGTCTTTTGCATTCTTTTAATACCACAGAACAGGTACAGTCCTCCTGTGCTCTGATCTCTGTGTGTCTGATAGGATTCAGTCTTAGAGCCGGGCTAATCAAGCCTCTTTGTAAGTGTTTGACTTTTGATTTATTTGTTCCGGTTCGGTTGCCGGCTGTTTAATTTTCTGCTCTGCTCTGGTGTCCCGCTGGGAATGATAATTACAGGAGCAGTTTCAGCCTTCAGGTCCTCAAACTGAGAGCTTTACAAAGCCAGACTCGCTCTGGAGTGCTGTTACACCTGCGGGAAAGCCTTGGCTTCTAGATAATTTTTGAAGAATTACTCTTTTCTCCAGCTTTATTTACGTTGAGTACTATAACTTAATTATATTATTGACTTTTCAGTGAATGTTGATAACATTGTAGCAGCACTATAGACATGTAGACAACACTGTGACAACGTTATGTGTTTGTTGGGCATTCAGCAGTAAAACATTTTATTTTTCTTCACTTTATTTACATTAAAACATTTGTTTTAAATGGATTGGAGAATAGTTAAATGGTGATACATTTTGAATATCACTGAAATATAGTTTTGACTCTGGACTTCATAGAGGATGCATTTTCAGATTTTCAGTTCATTATATTCACTTTAAATTGTGCTCTGATGTCTACATAGTAGGTATGTGACTTTGGTTAGCTGATAAAATTATTATAATTTACGTTATGTAAGTGTCTGGGAGAGGAGATAAGTGAAGAGAAATAAGAAGAGACAAGAGGAAAGTAGAAAGAATTGGTGCACAGTATGGTAGAGAAGTGTGTGAGAGAGGAGAGTGAGAAGAAGTGAAAGATCTGAGGCAAAATTAGAGTTCTGAGGAGGAAACGGAAAGGAGAGAGAGAAGAGGTGCACAGTATAGTAGAGAAAAGCCTGAGAGAGGAGTTGAGTAAAGATAATTGAGAGGAGAGCTGAGGAAAAAGAGAGAGGAGAGGTGCACAGTATGGTAGAGAAATGCCTGAGAGAGGAGTTGAGTAAAGAGAAGTGAGAGGAGAGGTGTGTGTTATGGTAGAGAAGTGTATGAGAGAGGTGAGTGAAGAGAAGCGAGAGGAGAGCTGAGGAAAAACAGAGAGGAGAGGTGTGTGGTATGGTAGAGAAGTGTATGAGAGAGGTGAGTGAAGAGAAGCGAGAGGAGAGCTGAGGAAAAACAGAGGAGAGGTGCATGGAATGGTAGAGAAGTGTATGAGAGAGGAGGAGAGTGAAGAGAGATGTGAGGAGAGCTGAGGAAAAACAGAGAGAGGAGAAAGAAGAGGTGCATGGTCAGCTAGAGAAGTGTATGAGAGAGGAGGAGAGTGAAGAGAGATGTGAGGAGAGCTGAGGAAAAACGGAGAGAGGAGAAAGAAGAGGTGCATGGTCAGCTAGAGAAGTGTATGAGAGAGGAGGAGAGTGAGGAGAGCTGAGGAAAAACAGAGAGAGGAGAAAGAAGAGGTGCATGGTAAGCTAGAGAAGTGTATGAGAGAGGAGGAGAGTGAGGAGAGCTGAGGAAAAACAGAGAGAGGAGAAAGAAGAGGTGCATGGTAAGCTAGAGAAGTGTATGAGAGAGGAGGAGAGTGAAGAGAAAAGCTGTTATGAATGGAACAGATTTGGTTAATATTTAGTGGGAACTGAAACTGTGAAGGTGGAAGTTCAGTTGGTGTAGGTAAATTTTGGAGGCGTGTCCAGTGACCATTGATGATCTTAATGCCCAGTCTAGCAGTGATGGTGGAATGTGCATGAAGTTCTTTAGTTTCACTTTCATTTTCAACGTATGCAAGATGTCAAAGACTGTCAGTCTGCTCAATAGTATGAAAGTTTGACGAATGTTTCACTGATGAAAAGACTTTAAACTACAGAAAACTCAGCCTGAAATAACACAAATGAGGAGGTAAAGAGACGAGATTGATCAGGAGTTTGGTGTAGATGCAGAAAATCTACCGATCTGATGTGGAATGAATGTGATGGGAGTTAATATAGACTTCATTTTCTCTCCGTTCAATCTGAGGCCTTTGAGACGTTATGAAGTGCCCTGCACATGATCGACTCCACTCAAATCTCCCGTCCAATTACAGAGCGTTCCACATGATTAGAAATCAAAGCCTCAAGCTCTTTAAGACCAAAGTGTGGAGAGAGAATGTCATCTTCTCAACCACAAGACGTAGTGGAGTTTAGTCCTGAGCGAGATCTAAGAATATTTAATTTAATAACATTTAAAGTATCAGGATAATTGCTAGTATCAACCCCCTCTCCTCTGCAACAACCCTGTGAAAACAAACTTACAGTGGTCCATCAGCTTAGATCTTATTACCATCAACTGATTCAATGAGGATATTTATCCCTCATGAGCCAGACGATCAAGTCATATAGCTGATTTAAGACATTACAGCAAAAAATCACGTCAGGTTGAGCCATCAATGTTTTTTCACAAGTTGTGTTTCTGAACTCTACACTAATGTTAGTCTGATGTTGATAGACCAAGTAACAACATGATACCATCATTTACATTTTATATAAAAATCATATTTATACGTCTGGAGGGGTGAGATGCCAGACAAGGAAGCCACACAATGCAGCCAACACTGCCCCAAGTGGACAAAAACAGAAGCTCACGGCTGCTTTTTGTTGTAAGTAGTTGTACATCAGCTTCATTGTTACCACCATATGTCCACATTTGACATCTTTACAATGCCTGTTGAGCATGTTACAGGCTGGGTCACAGTAAAAAGGGTCTACCAGAGGGACCTGGCTGTAAATGGTGATGTTGAGGGTGAAAGACTGTACTAAATTAATGTAAAGCATTACACAATGCAAGAATTTTTTTGTCATGTGTACAGTAAACAGACCGTTACACTGTACAATGAAATTCTTACTTTGCTAGTCCTCCTCTTACACACAAACTATTAAAGCATAAATAAAAAATCCATACGAAATTAGCAATAACTACATATATACAATACAATATAGATGAAATTAAACTAAGTTGTATTGAAACATTTGCATAAATAAAAACCATACGACATTGCTTAGCTGTGAGATATTAAGTAGAGATGGCAGTAGTATACTTGTAGTATACATTTCACACTCTGGCAACATCTGCTGGATGATAGGAGAGTGTTGGAGGTTGTGTTGCTGTGTTGTATTGTTCCTAATGGTCCGAATGTAGTAAATGTCCTGTAGTGATGGGGAGGCTGTGATGTAGCTGATAAGGACGCTCTCGATTGTACACCTGTAGACGTTATTCAGCATTTTCAGGAAGCTTTCACAATTACTGACTTGTGAATTTAATTGAGAGTCCATCCAGTGTTGGGATGAGCCAATGTGCTAATGGAGTCATTCACAAGCCTGATGGCTTGTGGGTAAAAGCTGTTTGAGAGTCTGGTTGTCCTGTATTTCACACTCTGGTAATGTCTGGCCGATGGTGGGAGTGTGAAGAGGCTGTGTTGGAAGTCCATGATGATGTTGAGTGCCCTCCTGATGGACCTGGTGTGCTAAATGTGTTGGGGTGGGCGGTGGTGCATAGTTTTGATCAATTGACCCACGTGAATTGGCAGGTATCTGTGTGGTTGTTTGCCCCTTGGCCAGGTTTGGGGGTGGGATGGGGGGGCTTTGCTGAAGGTGTTGTTAGCCCAGGGTACCAAATAGGCTAGGATCACCTCTGATGTCCACCGCAGGTGTTTAAAATGTTTATTTTTGTTTGTTGATGTTTTGTTGGACTATAAACTGGCTTTGACTCTCGTCGTGTTGTCATATTGCACATACACACTTCATTATATGACTATCAGTACTAAAAACCCTGAACATCTTTATATATGATGCTCCTGTGCTGCTATTAGGTCGGGAACTCATGAGCATAACTCGCTGGAATAAGCATAGCATATGCCCGTTTAGCCCAATTAAGATAATACGAAGCGATAATGAATAGATGTGTATGGCAGTCATGCTCTGACTGGTCTGCTCATATAAAAACCTGTTAAAGAAGCTCTTCATTAAAACTCTCTCCATGTTACAGATGAGCATACCCACTAATAACTCGCCCAACATCACCGTCGTGTTTAATGTCTCAGACTGAAAGCGTTGCCAGGTTCATCTGTCCATTGAAACAGATACATCATCTTTCATTCAGAATTTGTGTTTGTAGCTATTATGAGACATTAATTATGTTTTTAATTTGAAGACAACTTATTTCAGACTCAAATGTGTATAAATTAATACTCTTCATTCAGTGTTTTGGCTTCAACTCTAAATTATGAGATGTCTGAGCAGAAGATGGTGGGCTTGTCTGCACATTTTGAGTTTCCACATAGTAATAATTTTTACTATAGAGAATAAATGGCATGTAAAAGTTGTATCATTTTGGTGTTTAAACACTGTTAACGAGTTTTTATTTGGTGACCCTGCTCTGTGAATGTCATGTTCATGAGCAGTCTGGTTCTTTTGAATGGCTCTTTGTTAAGAATGAAGAGAACTGAGTCATATGTCACTGCCTGCCCTAAATCCACTCCCCACAAGAACAGACAGAAGCAGCCGATCACTGAGACTGTTGGTTGAGTGAGCTTCAGAGTGAATGAAGAACGAAGAGAGGTGTTATGAATATTAGTGAGTATAAAGCAATCTGATTAACGTTGAATCCAGATCTGACTCGTTCATTCTTCTTTCCAAACACTTTTCACTTGTGAATAATGAATATGGGTGAAAACAGAATGGACAGAAATAAACTGGTGTAGACTAAATAGACAAAAATAAACTAATCCAGACTACATTGACAAAGCTAAACTGGTGTAGACTGAATGGACAGAGCTAAACTGGTGTAGACTGAATGGACAGAAATAAACAGGTGTAGACTGAATGGACAGAAATAAATTGGTCTAGACTAAATGGACAGAACTAAACTGGTGTAGACTGAATGGACAGAACTAAACTGGTGTAGACTGAATGGACAGAGCTAAACTGGTGTAGACTAAATGGACAGAACTAAACTGGTGTAGACTGAATGGACAGAGCTAAACTGGTGTAGACTGAATGGACACAGCTAAACTGGTGTAGACTGAATGGACAGAGCTAAACTGGTGTAGACTGAATGGACAGAGCTAAACTGGTGTAGACTGAATGGACAGAGCTAAACTGGTGTAGACCGAATGGACAGAGCTAAAGTGGTGTAGACCGAATGGACAGAGCTAAAGTGGTGTAGACCGAATGGACAGAGCTAAAGTGGTGTAGACCGAATGGACAGAATTAAAGTGGTGTAGACCGAATGGACAGAATTAAAGTGGTGTAGACCGAATGGACAGAACTAAAATGGTGGAGACAGAATGGACAGAACTAAAATGGTGGAGACAGAATGGACAGAACTAAAGTGGTGGAGACAGAATGGACAGAACTAAACAGGTGTAGACCGAATGGACAGGGCTAAACAGGTGTAGACCGAATGGACAGGGCTAAACTGGTGTAGACCGAATGGACAGGGCTAAACTGGTGTAGACCGAATGGACAGGGCTAAACTGGTGTAGACCGAATGGACAGAGCTAAACTGGTGTAGACCGAATGGACAGAGCTAAACTGGTGTAGACTGAATGGACAGAGCTAAACTGGTGTAGACTGAATGGACAGAGCTAAACTGGTGTAGACTGAATGGACAGAGCTAAACTGGTGTAGACTGAGTGGACAGAACTAAACTGGTGTAGACGGAATGGACAGACGGGTGTAGACTGAATGGACAGAACTAAACTGGTGTAGACTGAATGGACAGAACTAAACTGGTGTAGACTGAATGGACAGAACTAAACTGGTGTAGACTGAATTTTTCTGTGATCATTGAAGGAAAGAGATTGATTGATTAAAATGGATGTCCTTGTAAAACTGGCCGTTTGATGTTGTAGTGAAAAAATTTGTGATAGAGATCAGATTTGATTAAAATAATATTATTGAATATTCAGAAACACATTTTAGAGAAGTATTTTTGTCCACTTGTCTGATTGTGTACAGCTTTTACATTCAGAAATGTCTTTATTTAGTGTAAAATTTGATCAAATGATTAATCACAATTACTTACTTAATGCAGTGTGAAAACAAGCATCTGTTGGGATTTAATACACGATTTCTGACTAAAACAATAAAAGAAACATTGATATCCCATTCAAATCAGTGAAACCACTGACCCATTCAAATCAGCGTATGTATTGTGTAACACAGTGTAATTACAGATATAATTATGCTGAATTGAAACAGCAGTGCTGCTCGGTGACCTTGCTTCCTCACTCACTTTAATATTGCTTCAGCTTTCAACATAAATGAATGCTTGTTTGAGCGAAGGCTTGGATTTAGGTGACCTATTGAATTTCTGGCTGTTCAGTGCGGCAAAATGAATTCTCTTTGTACAGTTCTGGAATATTTTATGTCTTCATTAGAGGAACTCAGTGTTACTGAATTGATTTTATGCCTTCGAGTCTAATACACTGCTGGAGTTGGAGAGAAGCCTTTTAACTGTAGTGTATAGTCACTAAAGAGGATGGTAGAAGAAGCCTCATAGCCATGGTTTGTAATCATTAAAAAGGTCGACCCAAAAAGTCTTGTAGTCACGGTGTGTAGTCACTAAAGAGGATGGAATAGATGTAATATGTGGTTGATTTAGAATGCCCTGAGAAGCCTCATAGCTCTGGTGTATGTTTAAAAAGCTCGGCCCGAGAAGCCTCATACCTGGTATATATCCACTGAAAAGGCCAGCCCAAGAAATCTTGTAGCTTTCATGTATATAGTCACTAAACAGGATGCCTGTGAAGTCTAATGTGATGTATATTTGGTAGACAACAGCCCGAGAAGCCTCGTAGCTGTGGTGTGTAGTCAATAAAGAGGCTGGCCAAAGCAGCTAGTGTTGACTAAACAGGATGGCCCAAGGAGCCTCATAGCTCTTGTGTGTATTCAGTAAAGAGGCTGGCCCAAGACTTTGTGTTCACTACAAAGGCTAGACCAAGGAGCTTCATAGCTATGGTGTGCAGTCTCTAACGAAGCTGGCCCAAAAAGTCTCAAAGATGTGGTACATGATCACTAAAGAGGCTGGCCCAAGAAGCTATTGTTCACTACAAAGGCTGGCCCAAGAAGCTATTGTTCACTACAAAGGCTGGCCAAAGAAGCTAGTGTTCACTACAAAGGCTGGCCCAAGAAGCTAGTGTTCATTACAAAGGCTGGCCAAAGAAACTATTGTTCACTACAAAGGCTGGCCCAAGAAGCTAGTTTTCATTATAAAGGCTGGCCCAAGAAGCTATTGTTCACTACAAAGGCTGGCCAAAGAAACTATTGTTCACTACAAAGGCTGGCACATGAAGCTAGTTTTCATTATAAAGGCTGACCCAAGAAGCTATTGTTCACTACAAAGGCTGGCCCAAGAAGCTATTGTTCATTACAAAGGCTGGCCCAAGAACCTATTGTTCACTACAAAGGCTCGCCAAAGAAGCTAGTGTTCACTACAAAGACTGGCCCAAGAAACTATTGTTCACTACAAAGGCTGGCCCAAGAAACTATTGTTCACTACAAAGGCTGGCCCAAGAAGCTATTGTTCATTACAATGGCTAACCCAAGCAGCTAGTGTTCTCAACAAAGGCTGGCCCAAGGTGCTTTGTAGCTGTGGTGTATAGATGCTACGATATATGTTAAAGAGGCCGACCCAAGAAGTCACACAGATTTATTACATAGCAGTAGAAAAACAAGCTGGCCCAAGAAGTCTAATTACGAAGGTTTTGTGATGCATCTCATACGTGAATCACAGGAAATAGTGTAAATTGTCATCAGTGAGGTTTGTGTAAGTCTGTCGGCTGTGAGATCAGCAGGACCCCTGCAGTGCGTGGATTGGTTTAGTGTTCAGAACGCCTCACGGCTGACTGTGTGACTGCTAGCTGATGTTTTTTGGGGGGAAGAAAATGGGATTAACCTAAAGATATGCTAATTCGTCACAGTGTTGACAGGGATTAGCTTCTAGTCGCCGTGTGTCAACTGTGTTCAGCGGCTGCACTCCAGCTGTGTGCAGAAACGTCTGAATGTGATTGTTATTAATGTTCTCAGATACACACACGTCACTCTGAGCGGGGCTATTGTAGCTTATAGAAATAGCGCCTGACCTTCAGATCGGAATATTTACATTATTTTTAGATGTCACGTGTTTTCATGTGACCATATGGTTCTTACGTATGTCACCCAAGAAGCCTTACAACTGTGTACAGTAGCTAAAGTGGAGGACCTGGGAAGCTTCATAGCTGTGCACAGTAGCTAAAATAGACTGCCTGAGAAGTCTCGTAGCTCAGGTGTGCAGTAATTAAAGTCAGCGGCCTGACATTAACATCGCTGGACCCCTTGGGTTGATTCTAAAGGAACATTGCAGTTGTGCTGTATATTTGATGAGACGTTTGGCCAAAGAAGCCTTACATCTGTAGTAATATGTAAGAAAAATATAATCTTATACATCTTATAAAAATGTGTTTACTTGTGATCAGGTGTGCTTTAGAGACTTCACATGAAATTTGTTGGGGGACGTTTGGTTCCATAGATGTAACATATGATCAGTATGTCAATCTTATTGAGGTGGTCTTGTCTTGTAATGGATGGTATTTTGAATTCAGTGCTGCACTGTTACAAAAGATGAGGAGAATGAGGAGAAGAGCTACTCCAGCATCTCTACAGTACATTTTAATAGCACAGCATTAAAAGCACCGAGTGTGTGATAGGAGACTGTTGGACAGAGTGTGAAGACTCTCTTACACCCTTCTGTCACTCTAAACTGTGTGTGTGTGTGTGTGTGTGTGTGAGTGAGAGTTTATTCTCTGTGTTACTTTAAGCTATAATATCATTTGTGTTGAATCCTCTTTAGAACTGATTGATGTTCTAGGTGTAAATAAGTGAACTAATCTTCTACACAGAACTTCAGCTCATTATAATACACACTTACTCTTTAATTACTGACATTTCACATTATGGACAGTAAAATATGAATGATTTCTTTATCCAGTGTGTTAAATTCAGAAAATAGAAAGTGTGCACATATGTTTTCTATAGAGAACTTAAATATTCACATTAGAATAAAACAGGGGTGCACTCTCATACATAATACTGTATGTGTAAGATTTATTTTGTTCAGAATCACTAATGGATGCCAGTGTAAAATGACTGAATCTGTCTGAATAGAAATGAGTTTAGATGTAGACATCACTCACTCGTCTCCCTCTAGTGGTAAAAGGCAAGAACTGCATAAGGGCTTATATTTATTTATTTATTTATTTATTTATTTATATATATATATATATATATATATATATATATATATATATATATATATATATATATATATATATATATATATATATATATATATAT
>BRDA01072498.1:0-18706 GCA_036984385.1 Crenuchus spilurus | reverse complement strand
TAGGGTTATGCTCATTGTGGGGTTGTGACCACTGACATTAGTAACATGTTTAATCTTTCATATCATCCCACAAGTAATACATACATTATTGTAATGGAAATTTGTGGTAGTTTGTATATAACTGCAGCCCTTGTTACATACAGTAGCGATTTGGTCACATTGAGGAGAAAAATAAATAAAATGGAAGTTTTTAATATCAGTTTCAGTAGTTATGAAGATTATGTGGTTCTATTATTAACTTGTTCGCAGGCTCAGCTTTCAAAAAATGAAAAACTAATAAAAAATGAAACAAACATAAAGGCATAAAAACAAGGAATATGTCTACAAAACAAACCTTACTATTAATGGAAAGATTCAATATAACCTCATGCTTAATAACTAAATGCTTAGCCAATTAATTTACAAGTTGATGACTGTCATTGCTATGCAACACCTGCATACATTTAACTTGAAGGACTTTTTCTCAGTGTAAGCAACAAAACTGATATACAACAATTAACATTAAATATTGTCTGATGTTTCTTTAATAATTTTAACAAGTAACCTGCATGGGACCACCCCCACAAAGCAGCAATTCATTGCTAGGGTGGTCCCTTTCTTGCCATCATTATTGGGTTACCTCCTCCTCCGGCTCAGCGATTGGTCACTGGGGCGAGGTACTTTCCCCTCATTGGTTTAAGCCTGTTATCAACTGATCATGCTCACCTGGTTACTGGCTTTCTTAAAAGTCTCTGGCACTGCAGTTTAGCATGGAGGCATTTCAATTCATTCAGTCAATCCAGCCATTTAATTTCAATTCAGTTTCCTCATCTGCAGACAGGTTTTCATAGGGGTCCTGCTCTGCCCCATTTTGTATCCCCTAAATCTCCTTTTCCTAATCTCTGGCCTCCTCTCAGTCTTGTTTTAGGAGGTCATGGACGTTGCTTTGTTTGTTATTTTCATGGAACGATTTGGGGTATTTTTGTTGCCAGATGAGGAGACCAACCGGTAAACCCATGAGCCTGGCAAACTATGGCTGTAATTCCAGTCGAGGTGTGGTACTACAGCTCCTCTTCCGTTTTTTGCATTCAGTTGGCTGCAGAAGCCTCTCAAAGCTGAGGTAGCAATTCTGGTAGGGAGGCTTTACTGCATTAGGTACTCTCAAGGGGTGCTTACAAGAGTGTGTACTCCATGCCTTTTCACCTCTACTGCACTCATTCATCCCTGGCTGCAGCATTTACTGTTTGTTTTGTTTTTTATGGGTTTTACTTTATTTTTTGTTGCTTTATTTATTTTTTCTTCCCCTTTTTGCACTTAAATCCTACCTGGAAACAAAGTTTCCAGATTTTTTGGGTAAAAGGAGGGTTCCAGAGGGCGTTGACTTTGCTCGTGTCGGTCCCGTGACACAGACTTAAATGTATGGTTCACTTGTTTTTTTAAGTTGATTATTGTTTGAACTCAGAAGTGCTGTAGGGAGACTGCTAGAACAGCAGATAAGATTGCTTTCACCTGAAAACACTTCTAGTAAACCACTAGCTATGGGAATGTAGAAGGTCCCTTAGGAAATTCACTCAGCCTCAGTTATAATGAATAGAAGAAAGAACAAAAGAAGCTGGCGGAAAAAGAAACCACAAGTGTTTTGCTTTCTTTTGAATTACTAAAGAGTGTAGAATTGAATTATTGACTAATGATTAACATAGCCGTCCTCCACTTATTGACCTTAAAACATAAGTAATGTGATGTTCATTCAATAATGAACAGGGGATTTAGCCAGAAACCATTATACGTTATGCAATACAGAGTCAATAATACATTTTCATAAATGTATCAGTGCGTTTCTTTCTATGCAGAAAGGCAAAAAAGGGAATTAGGTCCAAACTGATACTGTAAAGTTCTTTATTGTAGAAATTAACCATATTCACAACAATGTGACTGCATAGATTTATATATTTTCTGTGGTTTGACAAAAGTGAAGGACAGGAGTCAGAGGACAAAGCTACTGACCTGCCAGAGAAAAAAGCAGCTGAAAAAAGAGGCTACAGTACCAGCTTATCATAGAGTGATACCAGCATCAAAGAGTCCTTCATATCAAAGGGCAGGAGATAGGGAGAAGAGGGCAATGGCAAGTGGCGCACAGCGACAAGTGGTAGCAAAACAAAAACCGCATGGCTGTCTTCTGCAATTAGTACAAAGAAACGAAGTGCATCCTAACTAAATTAAGTAACAAAGCAGAGACAAGTCAATCAAAGCCTGCGCCCCTTAAGACATCAATAGAGCTCTCACCATAATGACATCTAAAAAGCAGCTGTGCACAGGTGCATGGAGTTATTTGCAGATGCTTTTTAGCATGATAAACACCTCTCTTTGTCTAGATCAAGCCCACTGTGCTAAAAAGTTTACTGCAGGTAGGGATGCAGGCAGACATTATAAATTGTGAGTGCTAACAATTTAAGCAGTGTACTGATGGTAAACAGTGATAAATGTATTGAAATTTTAAAAGGTTTTGATTGTTTTGAAAAACAAACTAAAGAAAATCATGACTATATAATGTAGTCTTTAAGATCATAAGACAGCAACAAATAATATGGATTTTTTGTGTACATTTTTATGTTTTGTCACTTTTGATAGTGCTCATATCTGTTGAGGCAGAATGAATAGAATGTAATGTTGTAAATCTGAGATATTTAATTTTATAATTTAATTTGAATAGCATGGCAAAAAATAGCAGCTTTTTCTTTAATGCTGTAAAACTGCTGTTAAGTCATGATAGTAGGGTTCTTTCAAGAATATTTCTACAGTGGACAAATGTTATGGTGTGGCACTGTCTAATAAGAGTTTAGTTAGAGTTGACAGTTATAAAAATTAAGTTAATCATCCCTTTGCTGTTGTAAAGAATGGATGTGTCTCCATATATACTGGGTCTGCACAATGTATCATTATTATCACAATGCTGACTTAGCAATACTGATAATGCAGAAGTCTGCAGTTTGCTAATGATCACTATACTGTGCTGTGAGCAACCTGAACAATTGCAGTTCGAAATGAGTCTCTGTGAGGGTTTAGAAAGTCACTTAATCCAACAAAATCAATTATCATAAAAAGAGAACAACATTTCCCAAAAACCACCCCAATCAATACTGAAATTACTATTCAGCTTTTGTCTGTTTGGGAATCTACAGACCAACAGTTCAGTGAATCTCTGCTTATATGGTTGACCATGCCAAAAAAATTCCTCAGAGATTGTGAAGTCGAGTTTGTTGCAGCTTTAGCATGGCTAACTTGCAGCTTTAGCATGCCTAACTGCTCTGGTGTTAGCTGCTGTACTACAAGACTGCAAGTCTTTATCAGTGCCTGGTGTTTTATTAGACAGCTTGAATAATATGTTTTCATGCTACTGAATTTTTAGATAGCAGTATGACGTACAGTGAGATTACTGCAGGACTCGACATAGTTTGAAGTAAATGTGTTGTCTTTGGTATGCAGTTAGCTACATTAGCACATTTCAAATGTAAAAACATTTGTGAATTTTCACAAAAGCACTTCACAGCCAACATTTCTAATAAAGAGAGGGAGATTGTTTGTGTGGTATGCACTGGCGACATCCATTAGCATTCACACTCATGGAGCACACATACTCTCAGTCACTGAAGGACACTTATGCGTCACTGAAGGAGCCCACAGTCCAAAATATCCAGTTCACACACATACATATGTGCACACGCATTACATGGCTATTAACTTCTTCATAATGTTTTTGCTCCTCCAGCATACACAGTTAAAATGTCAATTATTAGCCATGGCATGTGGGAAAACACAATATTTAAACTGTCTGAGGCATTAATAGATGTGCACGCTGGCCAAACACAATCTTCAGTGCAGCCTGTCCTGAAGCAGCCCTACTGACTTCCTCTCCATCTCTCCTAATTGTTTCCTGTGTGACTCATGCCTGTGGCCACTATGTTTGGCTTGGTCCTTTTATTTCTCACCCTGTTATCATTTAATTATGTTTTTAGATTGACCATTTACATCTAGCCTCCCATGCTTCCCTAGCTATCACACCCTCCTGCTTCTCGTCTGTGTTGTTTCGCTCTCCTTGTGGCCTCTGTTAGTTTTTCCACATCTGTATTTGCCCGGTGTAATGACATCTTCTAATTGCACGTTTTGCTATTCTCATCACTCGTGTCTCTGCCTTTGTACGTGAAGCAAACACAGCCTAATTGGCCTGTCAGATTCAACACAAAAACAAAAGCACTGCACCTCAAAACCCTCCTACAGGCACATTTTTGTGAAAAATCATTAGTCATGTGCCATGGTACATTTAACCTGTTTCTGTGACAGTAGCCTAGTGTCATATTGCTACTATTGTGAGTCTGTCTTTTTTTTTTGCAGAATTACATAATAATTACGTTTTTTTCTGTCCACAGGCTGAAGTTCAGAACAATGCAGGGATCATTTCAATATAAAAGATGCCAGAGAGTGAGGGGGCACTGAATGAAAATGACATTTTCTTTTTTGCTTTCATAGGACAATGGCCACCAGCTGAGAACAGCTTGAGAGACAGAAGAGAATCTGAGTTGTGATGGAGTTTACTTCAGCAGACCCCTCTGCCATAGCAGAGCTTTGGGCCAACATCTCCTTCCCAGGGTTTCTCTTCAATGAAACATTTCTCAATGATACTTGCCTCTTCAACACCTCCAAATGCGTCAATGGAACTAATATTGGAGGCCGGCCAGGTACCGGAGTGGCTGGAGTCCTAATCCCACTCATATACATCATTGTCTGCATCGTTGGCCTGGGTGGAAATACTCTGGTCATCCATATAGTCCTGCATTATTCTAAGACCGAATCGGTCACCAACATCTACATTCTCAATCTGGCCATTGCTGATGAGCTTTTCATGCTTGGCCTCCCATTCTTGGCTGTGCAGAATGCCATGATGTCTTGGCCATTTGGCTCCTTCATGTGCCGCCTGGTGATGACAGTTGATGGAATCAATCAGTTCACCAGCATCTTTTGTCTGACAGTGATGAGTATTGACCGCTACTTGGCTGTGGTGCATCCCATTCGCTCCTCCAAGTGGAGGAGGCCACAGGTTGCGAAAGCAGTGAATGGATCCGTGTGGGCTGTTTCCTTTTTGGTGGTCCTGCCTATGGTGATCTTCGCAGATGTCTTTGAAAAAGGAGGCACGTGTAACATTAACTGGCCACGACCACACAAGATCTGGAGGGCCGCTTTCATTATTTATACCTCTACAGTGGGTTTCTTCTTCCCCTTGTTGGTCATCTGCATGTGTTACCTGCTCATTGTGGTCAAAATCCGCAGCTCAAGCAAGAAGGTCCACGCCACTTCCACCAAACGGCGCAAGTCTGAACGCAAAGTCACCCGCATGGTCGTGATAGTGGTGGCCGTGTTTGTTTTCTGCTGGCTGCCTTTCTATGCCCTCAACATCATAAACTTGATTGTGTCTCCACCAAGCTATCTTCAGGGTCTCTACTACTTTGTGGTGGTTCTCTCTTATGCCAACAGTTGCGCCAACCCCATTGTTTACAGTTTCCTGTCTGACAATTTCAAACGGGGTTTCCGGAAGGCACTCTGCCGCTCCTCACGGAAGGTGGAAAGTCATGAACCTGCAGAGCACCAGGACCAAGAAGAGCGCAGGCAGATACTGATGCCCCGAGAGAGCCTACGCAGGGCGGTCAGAGATGATGAAGAGGAGGATGAGGAAGATGATAGAGAGGAAGTAACTGAGATGACTGAAATCTGCAAGATCACTCAGAATGGAAATGGTAGTGGACACACAGAGAGCACCCGTGCCTTGTTCTCAGAGAGGCCATTAGCTTCAGGGCTGTCTGAGCCCGGTACCCCAGACAGGAGAGGCCCAGGTGGAGATAGCATTGGGAAAGGTTCTGGCTATGGACCGTCCACAGCCCTGATGAATGGCACAAAAAATGGCAGCGTTAAACCCTTACCAGAGGAACCTGTGGAGAAAAACACCTCACTGGAGATCAGCTACTTGTAACATGACTGAAAATGTGCCATATGTTACTTGAAATGGAGCCACAGTATTTCTGTCTCACTAATGTCTAACTGCCACACTGGAGCCTTGTTCAAATCTGCAGCTTTTGTTACATTTCCTTGTGAGCCCTGAATGAAAACTTGGCTCAAGACCAGAATGTACCAACACAAATATTATTTCTTTTATTATTATTATATAACATATAGAAGCATAATATCATGCATTTTTAGCAGATTAGCCTTATCTGTACACATCTACACACTACAAAGTTTTTAACAATGAATGTTCTGCACATTTTCCACAAATGTCCCCTCTGTTACCAAGAAGAGGTCTTCAGAATGGTTGTGTGAACCATCTCTAAACTTGTCTTGGGGTTTTGTGTAACCGGATTGATACTGAGAAAGTGAAATGAAGCTGACTTTTAGTTACACTCGAGTGTAATTGAATCAGGAATGCTTTACTTCAAACTAAGACATTGAGCAGTGGATAACATCTGCACAAAACTCCTGATGATAAATACTGATGTAACTCATCATCTTGTCATTAACATCCTTGCCAGTGATCATATATGGATCAGTTAATTGTTTATGTTGTTTATGACTGGTTATATATGTATTCTATGTAAATATGTTATAGGATCTGTTACCATGAAATATGTGTTGTGTTGGATGGCCGAATATTTCTGTAAATTTTAATTTGGTGTGAACAATACCGGAAGATGAAAAAGTTAACTGACTGGTAACAGTTCTCAAGCTGGCCTAAAATGTAAAATATTTTTCAAATGTTGTCAAATCAAGTTTTTTCATTTTTGTACCATTTGTTCATGTAAAACTATTGCAGAGGAATTTTTCCCAGATGCGGTTGTCCTGTGGCCTAATTGTAGGATTTGATAGGCTGATAAAAAGAACAATAAAAAATACTCCAGTTATTACTGTCAGATTATGACCCACACATAAAAGATTCATACTGTATTAAAATCACTCCTAAATTAATACTGCCAAACTGTCAAACACTGCACTTTTACAGCATACACGAGTGAAAAACAATTCACATATTGGATTAAGTCTCTCAACAGATATTACAAAATAATGCTCACATAATTATGAGTATGAAAATAAAAAAAAATAAATGAAAATAGTGCTGTGAATTCATACTGGATTAAAATCACTACACAGTTATGACTATCAGGCTATAGTCTATTTTCACCCTGTAAAAGTGCATATACTGCAGATTCATACTGGATTAAAATCACTCCTGTTACTACAGTCACACTATAAAATGTATCAATGTAGATTCATACCGGATTAAAATCACTCCTGTTACTACAGTCACACTATAAAATGTATCAATGTAGATTCATACCGGATTAAAATCACTCCTATCACCACAGTCACACTATAAAATTTATCATTGTAGAATCATACTGGATTAAAATCACTCCTATCACCACAGTCACACTATAAAATGTATCGGTGTAGATTCAGACTGGATTAAAATCACCCCTGTCACTACACTCATACTATAAACATTTATCAGATTCATATTGGATTAAAATTATAATGATTACTGTCAGACTGTAAAAACTACTAACAATGCCAATTCATAGTGGATAAAATAATGTATTGGTATTAGTAATCATTCAAATGTAGACATAGTCCTGTTTGAATAGGGCTTAATAATGTTAAGAATAAAAAACTATATTTGCTTAAAACCAGCCCAAAAAGACTTCAACTCAGCAGTAAGTGAAAAGAATGGTCCCTTAGCTTATATGAGCCTTATATGACCATATGACCAGTGTCTGTAAGACTAGTCAACAAAGCAGCAGGTCATTTTTAACAATAGCTCTAAGTGCCTCAATTATAAATACTGTAACCTCCAATAGCACACCTACTCATCCAGGCATTTAAACATACAATCAAAAAGCCCACAAAGGTTCTTCAGCGATACTGCCTAGCAATGTAGGTAGATCATTTGACATTCATATTCATTTGTAAGAGAGCTGTAAATAAACCAATATCTGCCCATTCAGATCCATGGCAAGCTTTACTGCATCATCGCCAACCACATCCACCTACCCATTCACACACAGCGGATGAGAAGCGACTATAAATGATTATAGGTTACACTTGGTGACAGCCTGGTGTTGCCTGACGCCTTGTTGCTGATGGATTTCTCAGCTTTCAGTCTGGTGTGACTGTTGAAGGCTAGAAAAAAGACTTTGTGTCAAAAGTTGTACTACTGGTTCTGTTTGGTTACAACACGTCTTGTTTACTGTGATTACTTTCTTATTATTACCCTTCCTTCAGCAGTGGTGTTACACTCAGCTTGTACAGTCCAGCCTGTCTGATAAACAGTCAACTCTGGCCGTAGGCAGCAAAGCACCAATCAGATGACCATGAGACTGGACTAACCTCTGGATCATAATGAATTTCTGTGAATTCACTGGATGCTTGCTGCCCACTAAGGCCAGCCCACGCTTGGCATGTATACACAAAGAGCCAAGCAGTGCTGTGGGCTACTGGTAAACACCATGACATTACCCACCTCATGGAACTGACTTCAATGGGACCCTTGTGCAAACAGACTCATTAGCTCATCAGTGAAAATGCACTGGCCAGCCCACATGTCCTTGAGGGCAACCCCTGTTACGTTTTCATTTTACTCAGTGCAACTGTCTGTTTTCCATCAGCTGTGCCGTCTAGGACTCAGGTGCCTCATATATATGAAATCTATTTATATACAGCAGCCCAGACTTTGTGTGGTGTCATATGTGTTCTCAGTGTCAGTTTGCCACCAGCTGTTCCTTTTTAACAGGTTTAATGGGTTCATTTGCAAGCAGTGGTGTGGGTTCGCTCTAAACATACAGTGGTTTGTGATAGGATAAAGACACAGTAGTCTGCTGTTCTAAAATATTGGAAGATATTTTATTCTGCGACTGGTAAATCTTCACTAAATTCAGTCTTTTCATCTCTTTGAATCTGTGTATATGTGTGGAGGGGGCAGTTACCAAATTCTAGATTTCTATATTTCATAAGAAAAAAATGAGTGAAATAAAAATTTGTGACTGTTTGCCAATGTTGTGTTTTGGTCCTTTCTGACTTGAGAAACACTCAGAGATGCTTCACTAAGTGGGTAAGTTAGATCCAATAGGAATAAGTCCATTTAACTTCAAGTAGCACTTTAGTGTTTACATGTTTCTACACATTTGTCATAAATAAGCTATTATGGTCATAACCCCCAGAACACAGGAAAACATGACAAATAGAACATAATAAAAGAACATGCCTTAAAATAACAAAATAAGCAGATGTAATTACCTCCCACCGCTTTTCTCCTGACCTTGTGAGTCATTATGTTTAAACACTCAATTCTGTTTTCGCTAAAACAATTATGAAGCTGCGTTTTATATCATGCGGAAAAAATCAGGATTTAAAACCATTTATCTTGGCAAAACATTTAGTTATTGTAGTTTTCAAAAACAGCAGCTGATAACTAGTAGTTAACTAGCTAATTAGCAGATCTTTGGTTTCAGGCTACTTTTATAAAAGCCATAAGAACTGACAGTTGATGTTTTTTTATGACAACAGCAGATCATTTAGAACATCACATGCAGGGGTGTTGTAGTGGGGAAAAGTGGGACTGAGTTAGCAGGGCCCCAAGTGGAGGGAGAGCCATTGAGGAGTGTGGAAATGTATTTTCTTTAAAATATTAAATATTAAAACTGGGCACTATTTGTGCATAGGGCCCAGGGTGCTCCGCCCCTGGTCACATGTATAATGTAGCTTAAAAGCTTTACCATTAAATTTTCAATGTCACTGTAATAACTACAGTGTTATTAATGCAGATGTTCAAAGGACTTAGCATCCAAAGAAAAAATCTGCTCAAATGCTTAATTTGATGTCTCAGGATTCTCATAATATTCCATATAATAAATAATATGAGACATTAAGGAGACATGAGACACCTCTGCCCAGATAAACATTAAAACAGTCATTCACAGTATCAAACCTGAGAAGACTTTAAGTCCTGGGTGGCGACATGATGATGACATCATACTGAGACTGCTGTCTTTAGTAAACATGACTGTTATTGTCTGAGCAAATTTGAGCACATTGTGAGAAAAATCTAGGTTATAAAACTTAAGGAGACACGTGAGGTCTTTGGAGAAATATCTGAGCAGCAGATCTGAAACTTAAGATTTGTGAGACTTTCTCTGGGCTTATTGCTGTCTAGGAGAAACTATTGAGATATTTTGGGTTGATATGCTGTGGACTGATTATTAGCATCCTTTTGGGTGCTTTTTTACCAGTTTCATAAACTGGTAGTGTAACTGGTAACAGTGTTCAGTTCAATCAAGAAGAAACAGAAACATTTTCCAACATTTAGGTTCTAGCACTGGTGTAATTTGGCTGTTTTGATGAAGATAAATAACAGAACACAACTAAAACCATTTAAAAAAGTTTCACAGGAGCGTATCTTAAACCCACACAGTTGAATTTCAGAGCTTTAGGTTACAGCACAATGTTTATGGCCTCGTAGACTTGCTTACATCTCTGAGCTATTTCAGGCACAATAATTTCACCATCTCTCCAAGCAATGAGCAACAAGTTAATCTCCAGTGACAGTGGAAGCCAATTATTGGACAGTTTAACAGTTATGACAGCTCCTCCAGCCAACATGCTGAAGGACCTGGTCCTCACACTGTCCAGTTATTGTTGTTTACCTCCAGTTAAGTCAATGGGGCAAGTCAATGCTCTTCCACATCTCCATTCTTTGCCTCAGTCTGGGTACAGAACACACAGACTAGCAGAAATAAAGCAGAAAAAGAGGAATCAGGAAAGAAGAAATCTGACTTTCTAAAAATCACATTCTCTCTTCTCTAATTTGTGGAGTTTCAACTTTTGAATCAGGACATGATAACAAACACTTTCATCAGACTTCCCTTCAGACTGAGCCAAGGGAAGGTTACATATGAACTTAATTCCTCTACAAAGCCTGCAGTTCTGACATGCCAGCTGTACCAGCACCACATACACCACTGATGCTAAGTGGAGTTTGACTGAAAGATGCCTCATGTTTGCTGCCAAACCTTCCATCCTTATATGTTATTCTTATGTCTTCCTTACATCCTCAGAAGGAGAAGCTAAGACACAAGGAAAAGATGCAAGGAAAGGAAATGAAGATGTAGCATTAAAATATATGAGATTCACCCAAAGTTTCTTTCAGCTGGATGCAGTCAGCTCCACATTAAGAATTCAGGTCTAATTTATTTCATTCTTTCATTTCCTTCCCTTCTTTCTTCATATTTTATCTCCATCGTTTGAGGAAACAAGTATAATACAAGGACTGAGCATTGCTAAACAGATTTATAAATTGAAATGAAATTGAAATCACTTCACAAATTACAACTGGTTCAAAATGCTGCTGCTCGTATTATCTCTAGAACCCCCATCTACTCATCATATTACCCCCATTCTTCAACAGCTCCACTGGCTCCCTGTCAAATTTCATATTGATTACAAACTTCTACTGCTTACCTTTAAGGCTATCCATCACCTCGCCCCTCCATATCTCACTAAACTTCTTCACATAAACAGACCCAGTCGGACTCTCAGATCTTCGTCATCTATTAATCTCACGGTTCCCCCAGCCCGATTGACCACCATGGGTTCCAGAGCTTTTAGCCGTTCGGCCCCCTGTCTCTGGAACTCTCTCCCATCCAACATTCGTAATATTGACTCCCTGGACATTTTTAAATCACGCCTCAAAACACACCTGTTTAGGACAGCATACAGTCTTTAGCCTGTTCATTTGTTTGGTTTTTTAATTTGTGTCCCTGTTTTATTGTTGCTTATGTTGTTTTTATATGTCTTTGCTTGTATCTTATTTTTATGTATGGTGACCTTGAGAGTCCTGAAAGGCGCCTATAAATAAAATGTATTATTATTATTATTAAATGTCCTTGTTTGCTCTGTCATCAATAGACACAATGCACCAGTGGGCCAATCAATATGAAATACAGTAAAAAGTAAAGTTGATGACATCAAAGCTACTTGAATGTGATAATATAATCTCTCATTTTTATCATTAGAGCTGACCTGTGTAAAAATTACTATTTTAATAATATTGCACAAGGAAGAGATGTCGCTCCTGCTGGGACTTTTCATTTGATACAGATCTGGTTGGAGGTGATCTGGAGAAATGTGATTATTATTAAGCAATTTATTGCAAATAAGCAAATTATTATTGCTTAATAATGTCAAGGGGCAGCTGTGGCCTAGTGGTTAAGGATCTGGTCTGGTGACCTGAAGGTCGCTGGTTCGATCCCTGGGCAGGTCACAACTGAAGTGCCCTTGAGCAATACACCTAACATGCAATTGTAAGTTTACTGTTAAATGTAATATAATGTCCTTCTTGATGCTTTTGACATCAAATTGTATGATGTGTTATCACTCCTTTCTGGGCTGAAATCCTGATCTCATTGTTTTGTGCTGTTTCTGTGCAGAACATTTTTTATCCAAAGAAACTGTTTGCAAAATGATCCAGAGAGATGTAGACACCAATGAACCAAAACACTGTATCCACTCACAGAAGCAGTCAAACACCTTGATTAAGTTACTGGATATATCAGCCAGTAAGAGAACACGTGATCCCCATACTGGATGTGGGAGAAATGGGCAGGTGTACACCTGAGTGAGATTCAAATCGCTATGGTCAGATGGCTGGGACAGAACAGCTCTGAAATGGCAAGACTTGTGAAAGACGGCAGTAGCTGGTACCTGCTGACGGTGGCTTCAAAATTCCCTAGATCTCAATTTAGGCATCTGTAGGATGTGCTGAAACAATAAGTTCAGTCTGTGGTGGCTCCAACATGGAGCTTGCAGGACTTAAAAGGATCGTCTTCTAGCATCTTTGTGCCAGGATACCTCAATGTCACTGCTGTCGCAATGGAGGACCAACAGTGTATTAGATTTTTTAGCATATTGGTCATAATGTTTTGGATCAGTTTGGTTAGTTTCAAGTGAAAAACTAATTTTAGTTAAAAATAACATTACAGTTGAAAATAAGTAAACACACATATGCACAGCAGACAAAAAACGTGAATAATGGAACCTCTAACAAGCTCGCTTTGAGCAAACCCAGCCTCCAAATGCTGGAGTGCTGCCAAAATAGTGTCTGAAATCCAATTCCAGATCTTAAGCTTATACAAAACAGGTGGGCGAATTGCCATGTATGTTTCTGTGGGCAGAGTCACCTTTGGGCCTCATTCTGCATTTCCCAACCCAGCATTTCTCTACAGCAACGTGAGGCTACATCTGCATTTTTTTGCAATTCAAATGTATCTAAACTGGTCCATAAACACTGATGTGCAAACCTGATACTCATTCCCTATCCTGTACCTTCCTGCTTCAGTCTCACAGCCCATGTGTTGTCATGATATCATTGCTACTGAACCACATAATGCATTCTGTAGTCAAGTGATATTATGCACAATATAATCATTACAAGATTTTACTGAAAAGGCTTTAACCTAAAACACAGAAAAAAATCACTAAATCAGCATAAAACACAAAAATATATCAATATATATTAGCTTAAAATGCATT
This sequence comes from Crenuchus spilurus, assembly GCA_036984385.1. Lineage (NCBI taxonomy): Eukaryota > Metazoa > Chordata > Actinopteri > Characiformes > Crenuchidae > Crenuchus > Crenuchus spilurus. The sequence goes on along the minus strand of BRDA01072498.1, from coordinate 5,104 downwards.
GAAAAATCATTAAATCAAAATAAAATACACAAGTAAGTAAATCAACCTACAGCACAAAGATATGTCACTATATCTGACACGGGGCTGACCTGAGCCAGAAGGCAGAGTCTAGTGCCCTCAGAAACACAGCCTTGTCTGAGGAAAAAAACTACAGATGTTTGCTTCCAGGTTGGATCCCAGTGCAGAGAGGAGAGAAGAACTAAAAATAATAGAAAAAAACAGAAAAGCAACAACCCCATAAAAAAAAAAGAACTAAACATTTAATGCTGCAGCCAGGGTTGAATGTGTGCAGCAAAGATGGAACGACGTGGTGCACACATGCTTCTGCTACACTCTCAGTGTGAGGTGAAAAGAGACAATTTCTGACATAAACAAAACTTACCTCAAGGGTGCTAAAGGCAAAGGCCCTTTCTCGAGGCCACCTGGGGTAGGTCTAAACAGATTCCTACACTCAACAGCTGTAGCACCACCCTAGGGGAACCTGTACAGAGCCTAAAGTGAGTAAACTTCCCTGCTGGAACTTCTACCTCAACTTCCATAACCCAGTAAATGTCAAAAAATAGGGAGGAGGAGCCACCATAACGCACCATGCCTGGAATTATGGCTATGACTCATCAGGCTCAAATAATATCCCCTAAATCCTTCATAAAAATAACAACAAAAGCAACATCCCCAGACTCCTTAAACTACACTGAGAGAAGGCCAGGGACTGGGAAAAGGAGATTTAGAGGATAAAAGTTGGGGCAGAGTCTGCAGGTGAGGAAACTGAAATGACTGAATGAAATAAATGAATGAATGAAAAGGCTCTGCACTAAATTGAAGTGGCAAAGCCTTTAAGATAGCCAGTAACCAACTGAACATGATGAACTGATTACAAGCTCTAATCAATAAGAAAACAGGAGCTCACCTCAGCGACCAATCACTGCACTGGAGGAGGAGACCCAGTAACGATGGAAAGTCCCAACTCTAGCAACCAGTCACTGCTCCACATGGACAGTCCCTTGAATTCCACTGAATGTTTGCAAAGTTGTGTATTTGGAACTACAGAGTTCTACCTTTTTATTCCAGGTCATTTGTTCATCAATGATAGAAGCAGTGGTGGAGCTCCACACATGCGTTCCAAAAAATACTTTTTTTTGCAGTATTTGTCACCGTATTTTTAGCCTCAGAATGTGCTGTTTTAGGTAAACCTCATTAACCAGCACATTAAGTGTTTTGGCAAAAAACTGTGGCTTTCATGCCATTTCAAGCCTATAGAAGTCTAACCCACTGGAACAAGGTCTTTTATAGTGTAGGGCATTAATGAATAGCAGGTGTTTACTCAGATTTTATTGACAGATAGAAATGTTTACAGTACTGTAATGAATCAATTCTTAATCAAGAACAGCATTGCCATTATGAAAATGGGGGTGGGAGATGGGTGGAGGGGTCATATGCCACTGAGGCACTAAGGAACATTGTTTAACTACGTATATAAATGTACTGGAATAACAGATCTGCCATGAAAACTCTAGAATAGGCATGAGAGAATAATTGTATTTTAATTCACATTTGGATGTGTAATATGAGATAATTATGAATTGTAAATACAGATTTATAGAACGCGATGGAAGCCAGATCCTAGGTCCCTCCGAGCAAGCCAAAGGCGACAGTGGCAAGGAAAAAACTCCCTAGAAGTATAAGGAAGAATTCTTGAGACTCAATAAGGGGAACTCATCCTCCACATGTTGATCTAGATTGAAGGATATTAACAGAAAGGTTAATTGAGTGATAGAGTTTTTGGCGTAGGCCTCGTCCCCAGCCCAGGTCTTGCAGTATTCAGTCTTGAACAGAGACTGCTGGACAGATGGACAGAATGGGCAGAGCCAAGGATTGGCCAGGAAGAAAAAGAATGTGAGACATAGTATTGGCTTAGGTAAGAACTGACGAGTGCCAAATAATTAGTTTTTATTGCAGAACTTTTGCTTTCTTCTAAAATAAATGTTACCTGTTATTAATACTACATACATTCATTATATTATTTTCTATCTACATTTATTACAATGTTTCTGCAAGTTTTTACAAAAAAACACTATGAAAGTCAAACCAAATACATCTTTAAACATAGTAACTTGGACTACAGTGGTTTAAAGTAACATGTTTCAAATTACAGGTGATGGTACAAACAAGGTACAACAGTTTTGGGACATTGTCATACTTCAGATGTTAGTTTAACGATGCATCATCCTATATTTTTTCAAAGCTTCTGCCATTGAACTGGAAATGTACTCCAGGTAGAGGACAGTGGGGAACTCCTCCATGGATTTTTATTAAAAAATTTGGAGCTTAAAGTGGGTTCAAGTGTGCATATAGGAGGTGTCAAAAATAATAAAAAAGGAAAACAAGTCACATAAAAGGTCATGATCAGGGATCAAACCAGCACCACATTTTTGAAGAAACGCAATGCTCAGCTGCTGTCACTGTGGAATATGATAAAGCCCTAAACAATATTAACTAGTGTGAGAGAAGGTTCTTTGTCCCATGTGCTGCAGGCTAAATGGGTGAATATCACCAAAAAAACAACCTGCACCAGCATAGTCATTGACTACATGATGCAGAACTTTTTTTTTAAAGCCAGTCACTGCTGGAGGCAATAACAGCTGATGACTGTCACTAGTGAATCACAGTAGCTCCCCTAAACACAAAGACAAATAACTAAATAAACCCTCTGACATCACCAGATTATGTGTGGCATCTGTTGATTTTAAAAATCTAAACTTTGAAATTCATATTCCAACTCTAAAGACTTGTTGGAAAGTGTAAATCAGTTAAAATTAGAAATGGTGTAATCTCAGCCTGACTTTAAATGTTGTATTTGAACCAGACTGCACTATTCTATTCACCCAGCTGCAGATTTTTAAATTAGGCATTAATTTAAGTGCTAACTGCATGTGGCCCTGTCTCTGGTCCCCGCATGCCTATGACGCATTGTCAAAATCTCCACTGGGTGACCTACGAATGACCTGGAAATGAATGACAGGTAGAGATGTAAAACAGGGCCCACTGCTTCATTCTGCCTAATTGCTGTTCTTTATGAGCGCTGAGAGGCGCTTCACCAAAAGAGGCAAATTAAATGTCACCACCCCTAATTTACCACCTCTCACGATTGCGCACTATGAGAGCACTTGGTGTGCTGCAGCTTGCTGCGTTTTGATTCCGCCAGAGCGGCACATTTAACTTTTCCTGGAGCTGACAGAAAGGCCTGATGGTTTTATTCAGCTGTGAGGGAGATGATAGCTCAGAGCAAGAATACAGTTCAGTGTCCTGACAGAAGAGCGAAGCTCTTTCAGCCAAACAACCTCAGCACTTACTGCTTATAATCACTCAGCTCTCAGTGAGCTTTAAACACCAACCATCACATCACATTAAGAGCTTACAGGAGAGGGACCAGTGCTTCTATCTATCTATCTATCTATCTATCTATCTATCTATCTATCTATCTATCTATCTATCTATCTATCTATCTATCTATCTATCTATCTATCTTTTTGTCTGCCTGTCTGTCTGTCTGTCTTTCTATGTGTCTATGTGTAAACACACTAGTTTTGTAGAGCTATAGAACACATGCTTTTGTTTATGGTGTGTGTGTGTGTGTGTGATGTTTTTATTATTTCAGTTTGATACTAATGTGATAATTACACAAACACACACACGTTTCAATAAGCGACACTCCGGAGGCACACACACATCCCAAGCACACAACTTCATCTGCCTTGTTGGTCTCAAAGGAAGTGAGTCATGTTGCTAAGAGACCAGAAAGTCTGGCAGCTAAAGAGAAGAAGAGAAAAGGAAAGTTTTGTGTGATGTTATTAGATGGAGAGAAAGGCAGGTAAGTGGGTGGATGAAGCAACAATATAGCAGAGAGAGAGAGAGAGGGGGGAGAGAGAGAGAGAGAGAGTGAGAGAGAGAGAGAGAGAGAGAGAGAGAGAGAGAGAGAGAGAGAGAGAGAGAGAGACAGTCTCTTTTTATGGGCCGTTCAAGGTGCTGTTGGAAATAAACACTCACTGCCATCACAAATGCATCACCAGTGAGCTGCAGTATATAAATAATGCAAATGTGTTTTGCTCATCAGTGGAGACGGACTTTAAGTTCAAATATTTGTTGCAAAAGTCAACATGAAACTTTTCTTTTTTCTTTATTTATCATGTATTAAAATATAAGTAATAAGCATTTCTTCAGTGTCTCTTAGAAGACTGAAATGTTTGTGTCTGGAGTACAGATGGTGGAAAACATCAATGTATGGAACCCTCCCCCCAATGCACTCCTAAGCATGAAGAATCATGAAAACTATGAAGAATCATCTTTTCAGCAATTTGAAGAGCTCTTTTACATACAGAATACTAGTCTTAAAGGTACAGTAACCATAACAGCCTGATTCATTCTGATTATTAATGTTTAATTAAGCAATTTAATTAATTAAGCCAATTATGTAATACTTTATAATATGAGAATCTGAACATGAACAAATGTTTATAAATGACAGTTCCTGTAGTTACTAATGGTTGTATTCATTTTTGCAAATGTTAAGAAATCATTAGTAAATCATTAATAAATCATTTGTTAATGAAATTCTAATGAACCAATTTGTTCACAGTTATTAAAATTATTAATGAAAGTGTTACTGTAAGGAGGCAGGCAGGGGTAGAACACGAAGGCGGAGATCTTGCAAACAAAGGGTGTTTATTAATGAGGCAGACAGAGCTCGCCGGCGCTAGTCGAGGCGGGGAAGCACCCTCCGGTGTGAGCGGAGGCGCGGAGGCGCCCTCCGGCATGAGTGGAGGCGCTCGCCGGCGCTAGTCGAGGCGGGGAAGCGCCCTCCGGTGTGAGCGGAGGCGCGGAGGCGCTCGCCGGTGCTAGTCGAGGCGGGGAAGCGCCCGCCGGCGCTAGTCGAGGCGGGGAAGCGCCCTCCGGTGTGAGCGAAGGCGCGGAGGCGCCCTCCGGCGTGAGCGGAGGCGCGGAGGCGCTCGCCAGCGCTAGTCGAGGCGGGGAAGCGCCCTCCGGTGTGAGCGGAGGCGCGGAGGCGCCCTCCGGCGTGAGCGGAGGCGCGGAGGCGCTCGCCGGCGCT
>BRDA01072497.1:0-30818 GCA_036984385.1 Crenuchus spilurus | reverse complement strand
CAAAATGTCTGATACTGATTATGTAAAGCTGCTTTGTGACAATGTCCATTGTAAAAAGCGCTATATAAATAAATTTTGATTGATTGATTGATATTGCATGTTAAAACTACTGCTGAAACTGCTTCAGAATAATGTATTTTTGTCATTCACTGGCTTTTTTTCTGTCTTGTAGATATTTGAAAGAGCCACATCTGGCTCGAGGAGAGGACCCACTAAAATATTGGGCTGCACGAAAGACCATATATCCAAACTTGTGGAAACTTTATACAAAATATTTGTGCATACCAGCATCGTCTGTACCATGTGAACATATTTTTTCTAAAGCTGGAGAACTAGTCAGCCAAAAAAGGAGCAGACTGAAACCGACAACTGTTGAAAAAGTTTTATTTCTCAATAAAAGTCTTTCCTAAATCTTTTGTTTGTGTTACTCATAGAAACACCATTTATTAGATTTCTTGGGGAGTGTTAATAATTATTTTACTTTTGTGTAATGTATTGTGATGAAAAACAAACGAACCACACTATTTTTAAAACCTTTATTGTTGATATGGGATTTGAAGCCGTCCAAGCGTTACTGAGGTCCGGTGCTTGAGCGGCTGCTATGGCTTCAGATCACCACCAGATGTCACTGTTATTACTTATACTGAAGCCACGATGGTTCAAATCATTTTCGGCACAATTCTAAGAAAAGCCTCAAAGCTTCATAAGGCCTCATTTGCCCATCACTAGTCCATTCACTTGTATTAGTTCACTTCGCAGCTTTGCCTCCAATATGGTGGACACAGTTACGTCACATCAGCGGGCCAACCCAGTCAACGAGGTCTATGTATGAGGCTGCAGGGTGTCCGAGCCGCATTATGCTGATCTGAACAGGCCCTTCATCTCTGAGCTGCAATTTTGTACAGTATGGTGGTGCAATGGGAAGTTCCCTTAGCTGATTAGTGTATAGGGAACATGTGCACTTCTTAGGGACCCTGTAGATGGTGTGCAGCTACAGGTTTACTGTTTAAAAAAATCTAAAGATGGCAATAGTCTAATTAATCTTTATATTTTGCCGTTACATCCCTTCAACTCTTAATTTTTAAGCAGATAAAATACATTTGTCATTCACCAAAGTGATCATCTCATTATCAGTGCAAAGTGTGGTACAAATATTGAGAGTCTAATACAAGTATTTTGAATCAATGAAAAGACACCATCTTAAATGTCCTGGTACTAAACATATGAATAAATTAAGGAAACAATTTGGTTTTTGTTCTAGAAACTAAACACTTTCCTCTGCATCTTAGGTTGCTTACTGAACTTTCACTTGTAGGTTATGAAGATGCATGCTTTAGCTGATTTTTTTCCTTACTCGTCTATATTGTAATGTGGTCTCTACCTTAAAGTATAGTTGAGTGTAAAACTTTGGACACCTCTGGTTAAATATATTTATTGACATTATTTTCTGGACTTATTTAATTAGGGAGGAATAAAACACTGAATCACATGTGCCACAAATTATTCCCGGGCTACATTTTCTATTTTTTTGTTGTCCAAAATGTTAGGAAACAGGTCAGCAAAGTGCCAACAGTGGTGACTAAAACGATCCTTTTAAAAACTATTACCATACAAAAAACTGTTGTGGAAATCATACATGAAAATTGTGACTGTCCATTTTTATTACAAATTATCTACATTTAGGTTACCTAATCAGTAGAGAAATACTATGGCTTTCCAACTGAGCACCAACGGTAAATGTGTCAACTTACTCAATAGAACATAATTAGACTAAAGTACCAACAGTACAAAAATAAAGACGCAAAATCAAGTTTAATTATGTGTATAAAACAAGCAGAAAAATGGTTCCTTTCAGTATGTTTACAGTAGCCCAAGTATATGATTCAAGTAAACAAATATTTATACAGATTAACACAATTCAAAATTCCCTCAAAATCCTTTAGATTACCCTGAATTAGAGCTGATCAAATAGTCCATTCCAAAGAACATTACTGCCAGCATAGTTCATATGTATACACATCAACCACTCTTATGCATGAATTGTCAATCAGTAAAAATGAGATCCAGAAGTCACTTCTGTCTCAAATTTACACTTTAAAAAAAAAATCACATTTTACTGACTGTTAACATTGTGGAATGCTTACAAATAGGCTCCACAAAAAATGACTACAACCAAAAGTAGATTTGATTGTAAGATTTTCAGAGAAATGTGCAGTGTTATATAGAAGGTACATGCTCTTTCTCACAGAATTCTGTCAGTGACTGTGTACTAACCAAATTGTTCATCACTTCCATAATCACTGAACATTAGACACCCCCCCCAGCACACACACACACAAACACAAACAGACAAACACACACACACCTGAAATTAACACATGCACAGGTGAATATTCAGTTCTTTGGCACAATTTTTTTTCATGTGAAGAAAGAATCTACACTACTGTCACTATTCTGATTTCAAAACTTACAGCGGAGATCAGTAACTCATCAGCTCTTTGTTTTGTATGAACATTATATAACTGTATTGTTCCAGTGGCTGGTTTAAAAACACTAAAGACACCCACAGAAGCATTTATTCTACTTTATGTAAACCTGCCTTTAACAGAACAATAATGCCTATTTTCATGCAATATCTACAGCATATTACTATTTTACAGCTGAGTGCAATTTCCTCAAGTATAAAAGATGTTTAAAGAATAGATTCTACTATGGAAAGACAATTTCTCCCTTTTTAATGGATAAGTCAATGCTACCCTGCACTAGCATTTCTCATTCCAGACAATGAGGTCAAACGGTTTCATCCCATCCTGCTAATATAGCTCCTGGCATTTGGAATTACAGGAATTCAAAGCAATTATAAAATCTGAATCTTGCATTGCATTATATAACCTTAGGACTTGCAGAACCCCCACGAAGAAATAAAAATAAAAACTAGACGTGAAAACAACAATGAACTGTGACTGTGTAATGGTTTGTTGTATTTTTAAAAATCTGTGCAGCTGATCACCTCTTAGAAAGGACAGAGGAACAACATGTTCCTCAAAGTTGAAAGTCAGTTCAAGAAGTGTCCTCAGAACTGAATCAGCAAAAACAAATCAGCACCGCAAAACTCAAACTCTCCTAGCTCAGTTTCCAAAAACACAGACTGAAGTAGAGAAGAATACTAACACCATCTTCTGGTGCTACTACACTTCCTCCAACTCTAATAGTCAGATGCTGTCATAATCCGAGTCTCGCTGGCGGCTGACTACCAACCACTCGGCAACAAAGAAGGACAAAGTTCCAGTGAAGCCCACCAAGACCATAATGAGCAGCTGCCAATGCAGTAGAAGATAATTACTGTAGAAGAAAGCCACAGCTGCTGTGATGGACTGCAGAGACCAAGCAGAGAGGCAGAAGCACAGTTATTGTAGCAGAAATGTGATTAAACCACTAAAATGTAAAAACATTATTTCTGGACTAAGAGCAGCAACAAAACATTTTACCTGTACAAACTTGAAGACAGCAAATGCTGGAGCGCTGTCATCACGAAACATTAATCCAATGATGCTGAGTAGCTGAGTGTTGAAACAGCTATCACCCAGTCCCAGCAAGAAACTACAAAACAATGCCACCCCGACACTGATGTCACACACACACACACACACACACACACACACACACACACACACACACACATCAAATTAACTATACCCTTGTGCAAGCTACAGTTTGAAATCAGTTACAAAAATGCACTGCCTAGAATCTTAAATACATATTATACAGTTGATGCCAACTAACCTCTGAATGAAATGTTAGTGTAGCATTTTAGCATTGTTTTCTACAGCTTATAACTTCATTATACTGTTTAGGCACCTGCTAGTGATGCAGCAATCCACTGACCTGCATTGGTGCACGCGTTAGGAAACAATCTGATGCATGGACATCAATGTTTTATTATCTGTATGATTCTTCTCTGTATGCTTTACACATCTTAAGCTACAGATGGCAGTATGTGGTGATGGCAGTAAGTTTGTTGCAGTAATAAACTTACACACACAGATGAACAAATAAAATGATATTTCATAATTAGCAATGCAATTCATTAATACATGTTACATAATCATGATACATAATGCTTACTCAAAGGCTATCATGTCTTATTTACCTGGAATGTAAACTAGTAGTAGCAGCTGTATGCTATCCTATTCAACACATTAAAAAACTACAAATACATGAGTTTAGTTCAGTGTAGTTGTTTAACCAATGCAATCTAATTGCATTAGACACACACTTAAAATTCATCACATTCACTGTACAGGTGAGAAGAACCTGCCCTTGTTAAGTCAGCAGAGGTGAATAAATCCTTCTAGAAGGATTTTTATTTATCTAAAGGAATCATTTCATAAGAATGACATCACTTAACAGCCAATAATGAACCACAGTCTAAGTGGCACTATCAGCTGTTAAGTCAGTTGTAGCCGGGTTCATAACAGCAGTTGTCATTCACTGAAATACAATGCTAAACAGGGTAGCCTGTCAGACATTCTGCAATAATTCACACCTGGGAGTTATGTATCCCTGCAGTTCAGTGCCGCCTTCTGGGGCCAATGGAGCATCGCTGGCAATGTTAAGGAAGACCAGGTAGAAGGCCAAAAAATGAGTGAGCAGTCCCAAGAGCACTACTGGATTCCTCCCAAAGCGGTTGCACTGATTCAGCATTCCAAACACAGATCCACCTGGTCAAAAAATAAAAGAAAAATGTGCATAACTTTTGACTGTTTAAAAGGCATTGAAGCTACAAAAATGTTAAGTGACTTACCAAGTATTTCTCCAATACCAATAAAAATTCCAGAAAGACCTATCAGACTCTTGGCATTATCCCCAAAGACAGTCATGGCACCTATACAGGTCCCATAAACTCCACTGTAAAACGTCAGCTCTAATCCTGCAGGAAGGAAAGCAGAACAAAACCCAGTCAATAAATATACAGTACATTAAACTTAATGCAACTTAATGTGATGCAGAATCAGAATAATTCAACATTTGACATGTTATACTAGATGCTGTAAATTGTGCAATTTACTTTGCTTGTGGAATAAGTGTTACATTTACCTGTGTATGCAATAGATATACTCAGCAGCAGCATTTCTTTGGTCACAGCCAACTGAAGAGCTTTCTCTGCACAGGAGAACAAGATATGAGGGTTTAAGGCATTTCAGTATTAAGTATTTTACAGCCTAGAATTTTTTGTATTATTTTTAAAAAATTATGCTGACTATTTTAAAGCATAAAAGTAAAATCTTACTGAAAGCATCCAAAGCCTGAGTGCCACGACCCTGCGGCCCTCTATACTCAAAAAAAAAAAAATTAAACAGTGATTTATCTCTGCTGTGCTGTTAAATACTGAATAAACATATCAATCTATTAGGTAAATTCATTGGACATTTTACCATGTTCCTACCATATAATAACTTAATTATGCTCAATGACTAGATATTAATAAGGAGATAAATCACAAGTTCCATCACAGTGTGCTCCTACATCGTTTCTTTTAGCCAACAAGCAAAACATTTTGATACCTCAACCTTTGCTACAATGTGATTCCATAGTCTGTTCTGCAGTCAATATGAAATGATATGGTAAAATTCCACACAAAAATGTGCTATAAAGTCCCAGAAGTCAAGTCAAGTAAAGTTAAATTTATTTATAAAGCGCTTTTTACAACTGATGTCACAAAGTAGCTATACAGGGTTAATAAATACAAACACAAAATCCACAATGAGCGAGCCAATGCCGACAGTTGCCAGGAGAATGTGTTCTTACTAATTAGCTAAACCATAACCAATCACAAACCAGACTCTCCACCAGTGTCCCATAAGGCTCAGTTTTGGGTCCTTCTCTCCTAACACTGTCACTCTTGGTGATTTAACATTCTTTAATGGATTTGACCATTATGCTGATGACACTCAACTTATCTTTTCCTTCTCAACACATATTTCCAGTCTCATCTAGGCATATCTGGCAGATATATCATTGTGAACATGAAGCTATGTAAAGCTTAATCCCAATAAATCCAAACTACACCCCTGGAGTTACTTCACAGAGATACCTGAGCTCTAACCCATTTGTATTAGCAAAGAATACAAAGCACTACATAAGATGCTCTGGATAAAAGGCATCTGCTAAATACCATAAATATAAAATGTAATAAATGTGTAGATTCATGGAGAGACAAAAGATTTTTACAGCATAAACACATCCAAACACATGTATGTTATGCTGTAATATGTAATGTCTGGGACCAAAGCTGGGAATCAGATTAAGGCTGCAGCCAGTTCAGTCTGTCTGTAGTGGTGCTGAGAGTGGCCGTCAGTGTTTAAATTTATTGAGAAATTGCTCTTTAACTCATCTTCCTCTATGCTGTTTGAGCCAAATTTTGGATTTCAGCTTTTCATAGGAGTAATAACCACACTACTCAGTTCTAATCAGTGAATTTTGTCATTTTCTGAGAGTGTTATATTAATTAATTTACATACATACGTTATATATTAATAATATATATTAATATTGTAATATTTCTATTTTGTTTAACTATGTAAACTTTACTGAATGTTTAGCACTCGTGTTTAGTGTTATATTAAACAAATCAAATGCTAGTGACATTAATTTGAACAAAAGACTTATGCCACCTGCTGATCCCTACAGCATGGGAGTGTAAAAAGAAGAATAATGTTGAAAATGTGCAAACAGGTGTGAAAAACACACAGCAACGATGCACTGATGGTTGTCACATTAACACAAAATGGTTTGCAGTTTGGTTGTTGGATTGTTACATGACCACATATTACTGTGTGGTGGATCAGTAACTCAAGTTTTGTTCATAGATGATGTCAAACCATTTTGGTTATTACAAACAACTTGTATTTGATATTAGATTAAGTGTAGTGTGCCTTGTCTCATTTTGAGATGTCTAATGAATGCGCCATTAATGATAATATAGCACTGATGTGCAAAGCCCATGCACAAGAATATATATTATAAAGAAATAATGAAAGTGGTTTTTAATATAATTGGGAACAAAACTCTTTGATTGTATGCCTACAAAGTGCACCTATAATGTAGGCATATGTCTTTAAATGGCCAGTGATTGTAAGTACAAAACAGTGTAGATTCACAATTTCCATACTTACACCACTACTGAATCGCTCTCAGAAGTGTCCCCTGCCAACAGTGACTCGGATGCCTCAGAAGGTGGAGCCTCTGGCTCGGTCCGCTGGATGAGGAAGAAGAGGAAGTTGCCAACTAGACTTATGACGGTGAGTGAGATGAACACCGTCTTACGGTCCTTGTCTGACAAAAGGAGAAGTGGCACAGCAATAGACTTATCTTTATGCCCAACCATTTACAACTGAAAACACTGTACAGCACACACAGTGAACCAGTAACTAACATTAAATTCATAATAAACATCACATTCCTCACCTGTGATGTGAGCTTTGTCATGCCAGGCAACATATATGTAAAGATTGCCAAAGAATAAACTGCAAAACATAAAGAGAAGCAAAATCAGTCAGTTAACTTTCTGCTCTGATCATTTGGTAATAAAACAAACTAAACAACTGCACAGATACAGCACCTAAACTGCAGCAAAGCCCAGAAGATTCCACTGTTTCGGCCAATGGTGGAGTCAGTAGAGTTGATGGTGAGGAGGTTCCCCTGAGCTGTCCACAGCACTGCAAATAAAAAAAGTGATTCACATTGTAGTTAAGAAGTTAACCAGACATGAGGAGACAATTTGGTATTCCCAATTTAGTATTGGGATCTGCTTAAAAACGTGACACCACACCGGCAGCTGCAATCCCAACCAAGACAGAGAAGGTGTAAAAACTCCAGGTAAAAGGTTGGATGAACATGGCAATGTATCCACTAAAAACAGAGCAGAAAAAGAGTTCATATCAAAACATTTTAATGAAGAGATGTTCATTACTACACCAATTAAATGACCAGTAACATCAAGAAGACAGGCTGCAGAAATAAACAAGGACAACAGGCAAAAAGTACAGTCTCATTTAACCCTTGTCAAATGATGCTGGTTTTTTGAGTGGCCTCTTTGAACAGGTTAATAACTCGTGTCACACTGCAAAGAGCTCAAGATTGATTTGAGGAACATGACTAAAAGCCTCCAAATTTCCAGATGTTAGTCTAATTGAGAATCTGTTGGATATGCTGAACAAGCAAGTCTGATCTATGGGTCCACCTGGCTGATGTCTTAATGTCATCGATCAAAGGACCCTTTCAGTGTCACAGAAGGACCTACACAACATTGGGTGGTTTTAATGCTGTGGATGATAAGTGTATAAAGTGCCACAGGCCACAAGCTGAATTCAACAAAAAAAGCAGTAGTGGCGTTTATGTTTATTCCCTGTAGATTGTGTTTTTTTAACTAAGAAAATCAATTAAACATGTTTGGTGGCTGAACCTGTGCACATGACAATCATCAGCCCTGTCTTACCTGTAAAGCAGTCCACTAAAAAACAGTGATAACTGAGGTCCAATGACAGCTACCACTGATGGGGCAATTAAGTTTGAAGCCGAGAAGACTCCATAGATAATTGCCATGCTGTAAAAATGTATTGAAAAACCAATTTAGAATGGATACGCAGTGACAGTCATGGTGATAAATGTTAGAGGCAAAGGCGAAGATAAATGGCAAAAGATGAAAAGTACCTTGTGTATCCGCTGCCATGGAACTCTGTGCTATTAAAACTCTTTATCACAGTTTGCTGGGAGAAGATCAAGCACAATTAAACTTAAATTTCAAATATAAAATGACAGTGTAAGAACAATAGGAACACTCATTTACACACGGAAATCATTTGTCACAAACTAGAGGACGTACGTCCCAAAATCTGGAATGAGAAACATTGTTATTTGTCTTACTTCTATGTTGCCGCATGTCTGAAAGGCGGTGAACATGAACATAAAACCAGTGCCCAAGATAAAGATGTTCAGAAGCCTTTTCCTTTGTGGACTCATCTTGGTGACTACAGTCTGGGAACAGTGAACACGGAGAGGGCCCTCAGGCTGTCGGGTGACATCTGAGAGGCAATCAGATGACTGCTTTAACACGAAGCTGAAGCTTCTCATTCTTCAGCGTCTTTCAGGAATTTCCACTTCCACCTTAAATAGTGCAGCAGTGCCGTTCTGGTACTGACAGGACACGCGCAGTCTCCCCACAGCCTAACTGTAACTGCTGCTCGGTTTAAGGTGGAACTGCAAACTCCAAAAAGACGCTTGTTTTTGACCGGTAATGCTATACAGGATAACATGTTTCAGTGAGACAGGCCGAGGGCTAAAAACACGACCATTTCAAGCTTCTGTATATGAATGAACAGTTTACTCTCTTCGGAAATGAAGGTAAAACTACCTTTAAACTTACCGGCGATTGTCTGGAACAGCTGTATCTCACTGTCTGAACAGTGTCTGAACCATGTCGAGCAGATTTCGACGGGGACAGATAAACAATAACTTCATACACAACTGTAAACAGCGACAATAAATCTACCAACACAGTAGCAGTTTCCCCGCTGCTGGTTAATCCTGCTTGTTTCTCCTTTGAGACATAAACGATCATGTGAGGAGTCCGTCAGCTGATCACTCAGTCAACTGTGCAGGCGGATTGTGGGTAACCGAGTTTTACAGGAAACGTCGAGAAATTCAAGAGACATATGTCAGAAAACATTTTAAGCGCTTGTAATTACATGATATTGGCTCTTTAGTGCATATGATTTATATTTACATTATGTACGTCCCTGTTTTTGTACAAGTGATCGTGTTAGTTAGAATCGGCTTCTGATGTCTTCCGGGTTGGTCGGACACTAGAGGCCGCTGTCTGAGACTAAAAATGAATAGACCTATATGGGTCGTAATTTGTAAATAGTTTAATTTATTAATACAGATCGGTGCATTGCTTTTTCTTTAAAACATAACATACAACTCAGCATTTTTAAAAGTATTAAGCATTAAAACTGTGTATGCGAATCTTTACTCAGCCAATGAGCCGTCAGCTGACCAATCAGAGCCGAGGAGCCACGTGCTGGGTTTTACAAAGACTTAATTACAGAAAACAAAAACATAATTACAGAATGTTTTTTTTTAACCAAAGACTGTTTTTCCACAGAATAGTTTTACTGACGGAATGGATTTACCACACTGCTTTTACTCACAGAATCAGGGGCCAGATTCACCAAAAGTGTATATGGCTCCCCACCGCTTTGGCCACATGTTCTCATAGCCTAGTGTGTACACTAGTGTGTGTGTTTCACTGCACAGAGGGGTTACATGTGGAGGTCAAATTAAGATATATAAATAAAGATGTGCCATGCTGATAGACTCTTACCCACAAAAGTCTGAATGCTGTCATACATTCAAAAAGCACCTCAATAAAGTATTAAAGGGTGTCAATATTTATGCAAACACATTATTTTACTTCTTTATTTTAATTTTTCCACCTAAAAGATTTCAGTTTATTTTTCATTGGTTTTGTACAGATTGCAGGTCACATTAAAGGTGAATAAAGTTATGAAATGATTAATCTTTGTCTGATTTTAACAGGGGTGCCCACGTTTTGCATGCCAATGAATAAAGCTGTCTTTGTTTAGAACTTTTATTTCTATTTTATCTCTTTCTATTTCATTACAAAGTGATAATACACTTTTAAATTTGTAGCTTTCAGACCTTCAGCTGTACCTGACCGCTTCATCTAAAAAATCATGTGCAAGTGCTAACAAGTCTATTTTGACTCCTGGTGACAATGGACAGTGTTTCTCCAGAATATCTCAAAATTCTCTGTCTTCTGTTTTGGTCTTCAGGCTTCTTAATTCATGATTCATTTGATTTTATTCATCCATCTCATTGCTGGCCACGGTCTTCCTCTGTTACCTTCCACTGTTCCAGCATAACTGTCTCTCATGTAAACTCCACGTTGTTTGAATTAAGTTGTTAGAGCTGTCTGACTCTAAATGAGACTGTCACAATTAATAAATACATTCACTCTGACAAATGATAAAGTGTATTAAATACTACCTACAATCCTCCATGTGCAACATTACAGCAGAGATTTTGTACAACAATGAATCAAGATTTAGCTTTTACTGTTATAATCATCATCTGTATAGTATGATTTCCAGGTAGAGCAGATTCTGCCAAGTGGTTTGTGTTTGCATGAAATGTCTTCAGTGGAACATCAGTGCACTTCAGGTTCCACTTGTGCAGCAAAACTTCTAAAGACCAGTCAGTGCTAAAACAAAATGAAACATTAACATGTGTTATTCATAACAAGAAAATATAACAACTGTACATTTCTTTATTAAGAAAAGAACATTCAGGATTAGGTAAATGCTACTACATATGTTTAGCAACAGAACTTGGGCATACAAGTCTAAATTATTTTTGTGAGCACTACAAAAATGTTAGCAATCAAGACTTGTGTACATTTTTATGTTAATTTTCACTTGTAGCATATATACAGGCCTATACCTAAAGATCCAATCAGAGATCTTCTGCGTGACATTAGAAATTTGTCACTTAATCTCACATACAACACTTATACACCCATCAGCTGCAACATTTAATGAAAATGGGATATATTAAGGAATAGTAATCACAGGGCATTTCACAAACAATATCACAATACCAACAATAATCAACAATATCAAAATATCCATGTATATGAAGAAGATAAAATACTCATAAACAGGCAAATGGCAGGAACTGTGTGTTTATTATTGTCAGTTTAAATGAACCTGCATGGTTAAATTAATGACTATACAAAAAAGTGACAAGTATGTACCAACAGTCACCTCCGCAGATCCCCAGACTGAGTATGTGTGTGAAATGTTGAAACAGGAGGTCCAACCTGTGTGGCTCTACATCACAATTTGATGAGACCAGATACCACAGGACAACTTCAAAGGTTTTGTAGAGTTCATGATTTGGCAGGTTGGAGCAGTCTTGGTGGCACATAGTGGAGTGGATATATATTAGCCTATATTGGCTTTAATGTTATGGCTGTTCAGTGTATACAGGTGAATACAAGTAGCAAAGGTGTAAAAATATTAAGTAAGCAAGTCTTTGCCATCTTTGCTCTTTTCAATTAAATGGAAAGTGAAATGTCAAACTGTATCTAGCCCGAGTTAAAACAGATCACTCAAGGGTTGCAGCTGATGTCACAGTACATATAGCCACCATAATAGGTACCTCCTCAAAACTCAAACACACAACTCAAATAAAAATTGATCTTTAAAACTGATATTTGTTCAATTGTTTGTGTCAACACTTGTAGTACCCATTTAGACAATAAAATGAAAGAAATATAAAATATGGATCCCTGACCTATTTATGTGCCTCATGTTTGGAAACAGAGTTGTTTGTATGTGTCAGTAGGGGAGCTTGGGCTGTATCCCAGAGTAATACTCCCTACATAGTGCACATCACAGATATTAAAACTAATAACACAAACAGTAGATAGACACACATTTGTCAGGAAAACCTAAATCTGAACTTGAACACTGATAATTAAATTATACTAATTAAAAAACATTTTCCCATGACTGACTGTACCCTATGGCGGGTTTAGGGAGACATTTGGGGTTGAGCCTCAGCTTTGCTGTGACATGGAATCATCTGCCACTGATCATGCAACATTTCAGGCAAGGAAAACTGCTTTAATAAATTTTAAGCCAAACCAAAATGATAATTTAGTCAGACAGTAGTGACAAAACATTCATATTTACAGGGTAAAAAGACTTAGACAAAGGAATATGTGGTTTGTGTATGTAGTCTCTTACACACTAACAAAACAAGAGTCAAATAAGAAGATTACTGAAGCTTGCATATGATCTGTGATGAATAACTCACTCAGATTTGGCAGAGGAAAAAAACACATTAGAGAGAAACAGTTTTCCATTAGATATGATGAAAATGCTAATGCGACTAACTTATTTTAACTGTCTCTTTCTCCTCACTATACTTCATAGTATGATCCTTTAACTCCCTGACAAAGGAGGAGGTGGGTTTCTGTGCTCCTTGGGGTCATAAACTCTGTCCAGTGCAGGGAGAGGAGCTGTGCAAGACAGAAGTTTATCTGTCTTTCCCATTTACAGTAGTGCTGTGCTCTAAAACCAATAAATCAGTACCCAATATTGCGGTCACACCAAAAACATTACATCACTGCAACCCATGAATAGACAGTTTTCCCCACTTTCATGTGCTTTTGTAGTTTCAATGCACAATGTATCACTAGTTACTACTACTAGTTACTACTTGAAAGTCCATGTTCCCCAGTGACAGCCCCAAAACATCACTGCTCTAGACGAGATCTGCATGGAGGAATGGGCCAAAATACCAGCTACAGTGTGTGCAAACCTGGTGAAGACTTACAGGAAACGTTTGACCTCTGTCATTGCCAGCAAAGGTTATGTTACAAAGTATTGAGTTGAACTTTTGTTATTGACCAAATACTTATTTTCTACAATGATTTACAAATAAATTCTTTAAAAATCCTACAATGCATTTTTCTGGATTTTTTTTCTCATTTTGTCTCCAATAGTTGAAGTGTACCTATGATAAATTGCAAACATCTTTCTGAGTAGGAGAACTTGCACAACTAGTGGCTGATGAAATACCTTTTTTGCCCCACTGTAGATTGTATAACAAGTTGTCTAACAAGAGATAAGCTGAACTATCACAGACTGTTAACTTCCAATGTTTGCTGCATTCATGTTAATTCAAGACATTTGACTTGTGATTTTGTTTAATAGCTGACATTTGCCTGATAAGATTTGTGAATTATTATGAAGTTTAAGAAAAAAAATCAGAGTGCCAAAAGTCACCATTATAATCACAAAATAGTGGTGTGTGTAAGAGCCAGTTTTCACTCAGTTTTGAGCTGTGGATCAATTATTCAGGTAAAAACAAAGCAAAATAGCAAGTCAGCTTAGCACATACAGGTGCATACATGCTATTACCTTCTCTCCTGATACGTCATCCAGAACTGACCATAAGGGTTCCGCTTTAAGAGAAAAGACACAGTCATGAGGACATCTTCAAAATCTGCAAAAAAGAAAGATTTTTAAATAAACACCAGAAATAGGTTACTGGGCAGCTCATCAGAAAAAGTAAACAAAGAAGGTTACTAACCATCAGAAAATGTATGGTTTGTAGAAATATGTTCCCATTTTGCCTTATCTACAAACAGCTTGCCTCTCACCAAACTTATGTTTTATAAAAAGCACTGACACAACAGTGATGATGAGCATTATTATAAAAAGAACTACATACTGAAAATATTGAGGTATAGCTCAGGGTCCTGCCTAAATAAGTGTGAGAAACTGTAGCCTGTTCTCTTTTAAATCAGCTTGAATGGAATATATATGAAGAAAGATAACGTTTTTTAAAGGAATGGTTTGCCAAAATAGAATTTGCACAGTTTCTCCCAAGACAAAATACACAAGTTTTGTGTCTGAATCTTTCATTTCCACTTAAGTTACAACGTAACAGCAGGCAAAAAGCTCAATTGCAAACTAGGGATGAGGTTCACCTTCAGGTTCATAGAACACATCAGATCCCAGGATAACATCCACAGGTGGTAGAGACAACAGCTCTGGTGACACCTGTCCCCAGGTAAGACCCACCACAGGTACTCCAGATACCTCATTCACCTCACAGGAGCGCTTGCAGTTGTTCAGACAGAGTGGAAGCTCAGCACTATCAGAAAGAATGACCTGAGCTCCACACTTCGCAGCCACCACGCCTGGCAGGCTCACTCCAGCACCGAGCTGCAAGAAAACAACCTTCTGAATAATTCTGCATTTAACACATCACACTGTGGAGGTTTAGTCCTACTCGACATACATCTGCAAAGCTTCACCTCCAGCACAGTCTTCTTCTGTAGTTTATCTCTGGATGTCCAAACATACTGGGCCAAAACCACCGCGCACGGCCACACGTACATCCCATACGGCGGGTCAACAACCTGAACACGCGAGAGAGTTAAAGTAGCTGTTCACTGTATAGACAGTTCATAAACATTCAGTCACACGTCACTGTTACCTCTGGTACAGACACAGTCAGTGGACCTCTGCCGTCGTGGCTTTCAAAAGTAAACGTTTTCTGGACAAAATATTCACCGACTGATTTGTTCATCTTTCTGTTATATATTTATACGCATTTAATTATACTACGCAGAACAATACAAGTACACATTTAACAGCCTATATACAATTTTTTTCAAAACAACACCAGTTACTTCCTACAGTGTATGAAACACTGCCATTGCGTTAGGTTTTGGCCAATCATTATTTTGCTTTTCGGCGGCGCGTTACTCTGCTGCTGTTGCATTGGTTTATATCTACAATATCCAATCATATTTTAGGAAGGATAAACACCTAAACTGGCAACAAATAGGAGCCCTTAACGCTGTGCGGGAGGCGGGGTTTAGGCATTTAACCGTAGGTTGCGCCAATTGCTGTTGCCCGTTTTAGTGCATTTTGAACAGTTTCGTTCCTCCAGTAACTTGGCTAAATAAACACAGTTGTTTCGTTTTCTTTGTTAAAACGAATGCAGGTGTTTGCCGGTACACAAGTTTAGGAACTTTAACAGTATAGTGTTGCTCAGATATTCATCGCTGCACTCAGTAGCAGTAAGCGAAGCTGACCGGCTAAACACCGTGTGACCAGCCTCAACTTGCAGTCGTAAACATCGGAAGGGAATGAACCACAAGAGTAAGAAACGAATCAAAGAAGCGAAACGGAGCGCCAGGCCCGAGTTAAAGGATTCAGTTGATTGGATTAAACACAACTATTGTGAAAGTTTTGATCTGTCGCTCCGGACGGTGCAGGTAACGTTAACTCTGACAGTTAGCCTAGCTAACGTTTCTCTCCAGCGAAGGCTAGCTCTGCGTGTCGCTTAGGCTAATGCGTTTGATGTTAGAAAACGTGACTTTTCCATGAGTTTTACCAGTAACATAAACCAGTAGCGAGCACAGCGTGTGTAACACTGTCAGACCGCGTGTGTGTTAGCCCTGACTGTGTATGTGAGCGTCGTTACTCACTGCACGTACACCATGGCGAGCTTCAGCAACTCCGAAGGCGCCAAGTTCTCCAGACTTGTGTCTGTTATTTTGTGCTTCAGATTAACGCAACTGCGACAGCACTATTATACACCTAATGACTCAGACTTTTACCCAGTTAATGTAACAGTTCAGCTCATTTTGGCTTAAATATTTAAAAAAAATGATAACGGCTCATGAAATGCCCAGTCACATCAGATTTGTTTAGAGTAGTTGGTGACTGAACAGTCTGAACATGGTGTCAACATAATTTAATTAGTTTATCAGTTTGATAATGCTGCTTATTTCTCAGTTCAGTACATCACAAAACATCACATCAGAGTTAAAAAAAAATCAATATTTTACTACTATAGGATTTAGTTTATATTCTTTAGATTATCACAAAGCTAATAAGACACTCTGTTCTGTTTAAAGCTGCTAGATTTTTTTAAGCTACAACAATTTAAACTGACTGAATCAAGAGTGCCACATTTCATAAATCAGTGCAAAAATGTGATGTGGTATCAATGTGATTTTTTTTCATGTTTATAGTATTTAGTAGATGCTCTTGTACAGAGGCAAACAGATGTTTGGAGTCTGTCTTCAGTATATTGTAGTGTGCTTTCCCAGGCTGACTGAACCCCAGTCTGACACATGGGAGTCACTACATTATATGAATTGCTTTGTATATAAAATAATCTGCTTAAATTGCAGTCACTGCTAATGGATGACTGTAAAGGGCCAGATGTATTTTAAGCAAAAATAGCTGTTGTGTTGGTGCCCTTTTATGTTTTTATTTCTCAGATGATTCCTATCACAGTGTATATTTCTGATTTTTTTTCCTAGGACAATGTGGAGCGAGTAGATGCTGTGTGCCTGAGCCCAGAGGAGTTTATTCAACGGTTTGAAAAACCCTATAAACCAGTTGTTCTGCTCAACTGCCAAGACTCATGGCCTGCCCGAGAGAAATGGACACTAGAACGGCTCAAAAGAAAATACCGCAACCAGAAGTTCAAGTGTGGTGAGGACAATGATGGTTACTCAGTGAAAATGAAGATGAAGTATTACGTTGAGTACATGGAGAACACGCGAGATGACAGCCCACTCTACATCTTTGACAGTAGCTATGGCGAACACGCCAAACGCTGCAAGTTGCTGGAGGATTATCATGTGCCTGTCTTTTTTAGAGATGATCTATTTCAGTTTGCTGGAGAGAAGCGGCGACCACCATACAGGTAACACACTGACTCTCAGTTCAGACGTTTACAGACTATTCGTCAAAAATACCTGATCATTATAAACAAACACTATAATATACTATATATAATATAACAATGTGGCACATAAAAGAAAGGTACTTTTTACTTGTTTATACTCAATGATGTACCATTGTCAACTCCTCTGTAGAATTCCTGATTTGATAATTTTGTACATAATGGAATGACAGAATAAAGTAAGGCACAAAAGTATTTTATAAGGGTTTCTTTTTTTTTATTTGAATGCCTACATAAGCTTTTCATTCATTCATTCATTATCACACCCGCTTAATCCTTATTAGGGTCGCGGTTAGTCCCCCACCCCCTCACTGGGCGCAGGGCAGGGCATTACACTATTCAACTAAGCCCAGGACAGGGCTACATAAGCTTTTGAATATTCAAATGAGAAAATAGTTTTGAAGTAAAATCATTGGTGTTGATATGTTTGTTACATGCAGTAGAAGAAGGGCAAATCCAGGCCTCAGATGTTTATTTATTTATTTTTGTGTGTTAAAGTGTATATGATTTAACAGAAGTTACCAACAGACCAACTTGCATGAGTTATTAGTACAAACATCTTTTTATTTGACATGTTTCTCTCCTTATGTTGCTCTCCTTAGATGTCACCATTCAGTTTAAATTAAGATGTTGTTTGCTGTTTAAAGAATGATGCTCATACTAGTTTAAATATATAAAATGTCTAAAAATGTACTATTCTATGCTTAATTCACATAGCTGATTTAGTAAGCAAATACTAAAGTGCGTTTGTACACTGATCAGCCAAATCATAAGTGCTGCAATGAATAACATTGATTATATATCTTCTTATAATGAAACCTATCAAGAGTTTGGCACATACCACCCAAACATTTTTGCCGACCACACACACCTTCATGGCAGCACTATTCTCAAAGGGCTGTAGCCTCTTTCAGCAGGATGATTCTCTTTCACACTGCAAAATGGGTCAGTAATGGTTTGAGGTACAGGAAAAAGATCCCAAGTTATTGAATTGGTCTCCAGATTTCCCAAATTTCAGCTTATGTGGAAAGTGCTGGATCAACATGTCCACTTTGTAGTGGCTTCATTTAGCAATGTGCAATACGTTTAGGTGCCAGATACCACAGAACATCTTCATTGGTCTTCTGGAGTCCATGTCTCGATGTTTAGAGAGCAGGCTTAGTGAAATAATGTCTTCGGGTAGTAGATAACACCAGCAGTTATTATTAAAATAAAAAAATCAGTAGTGGTCAGAATTTGGGCTAGAAAACCCAGTGTGTATTGCAATGTAACATATGTACTTATCTTTGTAACATATTGTTGGTGATTTTATAAATTGAGATATAAAAGATACATTTGAACTCCAAGTTGAGTTTTTGAGCTCTGTAAGCTAGCTTAGATGGTTGAAGATTGGTTAACAGATACAATTAGCTACACTTTCCACATATGTGCATTTTCTCATTTAAAGACCAGAATGAAAGTGAACATTTGTATTTATTAAGAGTTGCCAGTTGAGCTTTGAAAGCTAGGAATTTAAGTCTGAGCATTTTCTTGCATTATTCTTACAATACACGCTTGTCACACTTCAAACTATGTCCAGTAACTCACAGACTTCTGTCCATAAAATGGTGATATTGACAATAGGTGGAGCTCCAACATAATTCAGCAGCAGCCACTATGATAAGAATGCCTAATGACATATCACCAGTCTCCTGATGCAGAGTATGTAAAAACACTCTGTTAGCACTACCTTTTCTAGTGCTTGTTTTTTATATAGTTGAGTAAAATGAAACTGTTGGTCACTTTATAGTATTTAAATTACATCTTAACATTCATTTCCACCTCCTTTCCAGGTGGTTTGTGATGGGCCCTGCTCGCTCTGGCACAGGCATTCACATTGACCCACTGGGCACAAGTGCGTGGAATGCTCTGGTGCAGGGCCACAAGCGCTGGTGCCTTTTCCCTACACACACACCTCGTGAGCTCATAAAGGTGACCCGAGATGAGGGAGGCAACCAGCAGGATGAGGCCATCACCTGGTTCAACGTAATTTACCCCCGCACACAGCAGTCCACTTGGCCTGCAGAGTTTAGACCACTGGAGATCCTGCAACATCCTGGAGACACGGTCTTTGTTCCTGGTCAGTTACTGTTTAATGCTTGGTCAGGTTGTAATAATGTCTTCGTATCATGTTGCAGGTTTGCTCTGCTGCCACTTGGGCATGGTCAACATATTGAGACTGTATATTTTGACTTATGTCTGGCAAAATGTTGGGATTAGATGGCTTCTTTGTAAATTTTCTAGCTAAAGTAATGCCACAGACAGTGTTGTGGGCAAAGCTGTAGCCTGCTTTCTTGGCATAGACCTCATAATAGTTTTAATATAAACTGAAACAAAGCCATGGCTGACAAGATGTCTTGGACAGACCTAGGCTGTTTACACTTATGCTGCCTAATGTTCACAGTATTAGCTCTGAAGCTGATAGTAACTTAGAGAGCTAACCAGGTTGCAACATTGGCCATCGATTTTATGATGTGACCATATTTACCTGTGAAATGTTGCTGACATTGCGTATGTGCTTGGTCATGTCTTTTTATTTTTTTTTATTTTTTATTTTTTTTTGGGGGGGGGGTCCATTTGTCTTTAGGTGGCTGGTGGCATGTCGTTCTCAACTTGGACACGACCATTGCAGTCACTCAGAATTTTGCCAGTACCACCAACTTTCCCATTGTTTGGCACAAGACTGTTCGTGGACGACCTAAACTCTCTAGGAAATGGTACAGGTGAGAATAATTAATATATTCTACAGAACATAGCCTCTGTGTGTATGTAGACCTGTTTCATCTGTATTTGTTTTTCAGAATTCTTAAGCAGGAGAGGCCAGATTTAGCTGCTCTTGCAGACAAAGTGGATCTGCAGGAGTCTACAGGCATTGCCTCAGACAGTTCTAGTGACTCTTCATCATCTTCCTCTAGTTCCTCTGATTCAGACTCAGAGGTATGTCATATTATGGTGAGCAATAGTATATACTCATATTCACACACAAAGCTGTTCACTGGGATCTAGACTCTATAGTCTAAAACGGCTCCACACTTAAAAGATCAGATTTGAGCATTGTGGCTTGTAATGTGAACATAACCAAAAATATTTTTTGGACATTCATATATACAATCAACTCCAGCACCTTTCATAAAAATGAGCTAAAATGTACATGTAAAAAGGGATGTAGCACATGCAGTGAGTGATAATTTGGGCTTAAGTGAATGGGTACACACCATGCTTTTATTGTTAAGGAAAACAAAAACATTTTTGAACAAAAAAAGTCTCCTGTAGTAAATAAAAACACAGAATTTTAAAAGTACACTTGTGGTTGGCTCTTGCACCACTCTTCCATGCAGAACATTTCTAACTCCTTAAAATTCTTGGGTTTGTTGTTATGAACAGCCCTCTCTGTTGACCAGAGATATTCAGTTGGCTTCTTGTCCGGGAAGGCCATTTCAAAACCTTGATTTTGTGTTCCTTCAACCACGTTTTTTATAAGTTTTTTTAACGGGTCCTTTGGGGTTTTGTCTTGTTTGAAATCTCAAACTCTGAGAGTTTCTGACTGAGGCAACCAGATTATTATGCTTTGGGAGGACGATGTCGTTCTGAGTGCATGGCTAATGAATGTACTTATGAACACACTGCATTTATTTAAATCTTAAACATTTACTCAACATTATACTGCTTCTCTCATTTCCACAAATCTGTCCCCTTAAAATTGTATTTAAACACTAGTGTTAGCTGAGAAAAGCTGATTTGAAACAATATTCATTCAAAATAACCTCCAGCAAATCACATGAATTTATCTTAAATTCCATAACTAGCCCCGTTTGTTACACTAAAAACATTGTGACAGAATCTTCTTGATCAAATTAATGATAAATATTTTATTTGGTGCTAGAAAGTAAGTCATTTAGCTGTTGTTAAAATGGTTACAAGCACAGTAGATTCAACACCATGGCAATTAACACACCAGCACAGCTGCCCACCAACATCCAACTGCTGCAATCTGCTCAAATTGCCCTACACCATTCAAGTTTATATGGACTTTTAATGACCGCTATCATTATTATCATTATCATTCCTGTTCCTGTCACCCGATCAGTACACCTGAACACTGCAACAGCATCATAGAATTATGTGACTGTCTATCAAGAACTTATGATTAGTTGATCAGAGGAGGATGGGTCCCCCATGTGAGTCCAGTCCCTCCCAAGGTTTCTTCCTCCAGCTCTGAGGGAGTCTTGCCACTGTCACCGTTGGCTTGCTCACTGTGGATTTAGTGACTTGACTTGACATGACCAAAGAGAATATAGGTGCAGTGGGTGTAAAATTTGAGATGTGTGTGGAATTGTGAGCAGAAGCATGCATGAGTTTCAACTGGGGAGAACACAGTTAAATTAGTTAAAGATTTGAATGACTGTACATTCAAATGCATTAGCTTTGCACTCAGAGCACCGTTGTCCTCTCGAAGCATACAGTAATAATCCTTTTCAAAACAATCTTTTCTCAAACATTTTGGCCCAAAATTCACTTAATTTTGCACCAAATTATTGTGTGTGTGTGTGTGAGTGTGAGAGAGAGAGAGAGAGAGGGGGGGGGTAAAAAGGACAATAATAGTGTTTTCTGTTTGAAGGCCGAATCTGGCTCTGAAGGGGATGCTATGACCCACCGCAGGAAGAAACGCAGAACATGTGGCATGATGGGAAATGGTGACATCACTAGCCAAGATGACTGTGTGAGCAAAGAGAGAAGCTCATCGCGGTGACGTCCTGCATCTTTAATCCTTGGGGGGTGAGGTCAGAGGTCTTTTAATCCCAAGATGGTCTCCAAACACTATCAATTTCTCTCGGTTGGAGATCTGCTGCTGTTTGTCCACTGTGCGTTGTCTGAATATCTGCCACTAATATACTGTTAGTGATAAATGAGACTAAAGGCAGGAATATCTGTATTAGTGTCTGTTGGGCCAGGTTGGCCATAGAAAGAGTGCTCGATTAATTTACTTATCAGGCCTTAGGATTTACAGTTATAAATTATTGCACGGCAGCAGTCTGAACAGATTCTGCGGTGATGGTGGCAGCAGTAGAGGTGTTAAATTTTAACCTTTGTTAAAGAACTGTGATCTTTACCATGCCATCCTTTTCATTTGACTATTTTGTCATTCTGACCATTCTGTTTGTTTTTAAGTGAAAGCTTTGGTTTTTAAATCCTGCTCACTGTGTCTACTCTGAATCTGGTCCTAAAAGATTAGCAGTTGATTGAGGTGGGGAAAAAAATAACATGAACAGTGCTACTTTTAACTACACAAGTTAATGCAAATGTCATATCATACAAGAGTTTGCATTCTGTTGTCAATGTCCAAATTGTATTATCTTGCTTTTGGTTATTGAGTTGTCAGATTTCCTTGTTATAAGGAAGCAGCTGGTCTTTCTTTGCGATGCTATATCCAAGTTGGTCTATTGAATTCCCAAATTTAACAGTCCACTCAAACTTCAACTTTGACTTTTTTCTGGTGAAAATTAAGTACAAACTAAGTTGGAGGTGGTTTAAAAGGACAGTGCCATTTAATGTATGCAGTATTAAATATCAAGACTCAATATTTGGATCCAAATATTGTAACTTTTCATTAATTTGAACCTTAAGTCTCAGCCAAGCCAGGCCATGTGAAAAAGCAGGACTACATTTTAAAAAGCATGCAGTTTGCATATGTTGCTTTTGACTCTTCTCTTTGTGCAGCTGGGAATTGAGAATAAAGCTGTAATCGGCTATATGATGAGTTTTGATGGTCTGCCTGAATGAATTGGATGATCAAAACTGTTTTGTTTTGACAATAACTGACATTTAACACTAGGGGGTAGCATTGCATAGTTTTGTCATGAGATTGTGAGATATGAGTGCAGCCATATTTCAAAGCTAGCAGTCCAGGTTGTATAACAGTGTAAAATAATACATAAGAAATGGACAAAAAATAACATTTAAAAGATAAATTGCTAGTTTGCTGTTGTCTTGTTTGTAAGATTTCATGTAACACAGCAGATAATTAAATGAACTGTTTTTCTAAAAGGACAGTACACAATAAATGGGCAGTAAAGTGTAATTAATTATAAACAGTAAAGAATGAACAGTTAAGTTTTGGTACAGATTTATGATAATCAGGTGTTTGTTTTGATGTATGTTGAGGATGTCCAGATGGAATCAGTTGTGATTATGCTTCTAAGACTGGATAAGTGTGTTTTGTGTTCTCAGTGGGTCAAAATGCGCTGCTGAAAATGTTTGTGACCTTAAATTGTATATAAGGAATTTCTCTCCCCTGCAAAAAAAGTGCCTATTTGTGCCTAATGGTTCTGTTATTGCTCAAACTGTAAGGCTGCTTATCACCAAACTATGCCAGCCTCTCACTTTGCCATGTTGACTATTAAAGGAACAGTGTTTTTTCAACCTAATCTTTGTTTACTCCATCTGTATCATGTTGTGGTTTACCATGGACAATACCTTCAGCACATTTCCTTATATGTAAATTATGCACTTTTAATAGAAGCCAATGGGCAGATGCTGCAGAGATTATGTTGGAAAATGCTGGAGTATTCCTTTAATTTAGGAACCCTAAACTTGGAGGGCTAAGAAAAATTTACAGATCCCTCAAAATGAGTCATCTCATATTTCAGGTTCTTACTGTCTTACTCGCAAGTCTTAGAGTCTGTCTCATAAGTGCTGTTGTTTTTAGACTGAGGTGTGATCACTGGGGGCCCATGAAATTCTTCTTGTAAGTCCCCGGGTCAAACACAGTGTTGTTGGTCCACTGGGCTTTGGGTGTGTAAGAAATGACACCTTGCTGTAGCTTGGATCAAAACAAACAAGTCAATATTAATTATTTGATTTAATAAAGCTTTCTATATATTTTAAAATTGTGGTTGTCTGATTTTTTGTCAGTTGCAGTTAACAGTACATGAACATTTGCCCATTGAATTTTATTCATTACAGAAACTAGGAGAGGATGTTTTGAGAAGCGGGTAAAATACTGGCTTTGTTTGGAAACAAACTACTGTCTGAAGTGATCGTAAATAAGCCAGTCCTTGGTGGTATTCAACAAAGTAAGATTTCTAAGCTGGATAGCCCAATATTGGAATGTTCTGCTGCTCTTTTTCCAGATTTGACTTTCGGCTTAAGTTACCTGGCTCGACAGAGAAATCATTAATAATGAAATACTCCCCTGGTCCTCAAGGACCGCTGTCATGCCTAATTTAATGTTTTCCTACTCCAACACACTCAGGAAGGACTTGTTAATTAGATCATCTGGGTGTGTTTGGAGCAGGGAAACCATTAACATGTGCAGAGAACATGTGAATTCAGGACCAGGACAAGTAAAATCCCTCCAGCAATTGTAAACAAATTATACTTAAGACATTTTAAAAGTGTACATCTAGGTCAAAAAAACCTTTTAGTCTGTTGTATTCACATATGTTCCTCACATTACATTTGTAAATAAATTTTTTATTAAATGTGCCTTTTTGCTTTATTCATAACTATCTTAGATCGCTCCCTTCACCAAAGCATCTACTGATAGATAAATAAATAGATATTGTAAAATGGTTTTTCAGGTTTGGTGTATGTGATAACTAAGGCTGTAATGTTCATTTGATTATTAAGTAAGATTGAGGATTTAACTCTACCCGACTAGTCTTTTTACTACTGTTGAGGACTTTCATCCCTGCAGCTTGTAGAAAGCTTGATAAAAGAGCCAGCAGACAAACTCCAATAATGAGTACATTTTACTAAGAAAATGAAACTCTACTACAGTCACAGGAAAATGAATGAAAAGTAAGTGAAGAAAAATGATCTGATGGTCACAAGTGAAGCCACAGCCACAGGAAAGCAGTACAAATTCTATTCTTCCTCTTCTGTGAAATGATATTTATACTCAAATGAGCAACACTACTCCTGAATGGTTTGTTACAATCAACAAATATAATGAACTTTACTGATTCATTCCATAAACTCATCAAATAATTCCAATGATTTATCAATATGATGTCAAAATGATTAACATAAGTCCAGTCCAGTGGCCCCTGACAAGCTCCATTCTGTCAGCCAACAAAAGTGCTAATTCAGAAACATCTGCGGGAACACCTTCCATCTTCTGGATTGCATGTGGCTTTATCATGTAGAGGGAGTATGCATTGGCTGCGTGAGGGGAGGTTCAAGCACTTCTCCCACCAGCATAATGAGTGGACCTTTATCATACTCTATTCCAGGGTCAGCAGCCTGCTGGCATCTTCACCCAACTGCATCACATATTCTCTTTTACTTCAGTAATCATTTTAATTTCTACTTGAGTAATTGAGCTCCGTGGACAAAACCTTGTGTGTAGTAAGTTCAGGCTCCTGGAGATGGTGCGGTACAAGGAAGATCAGACTATACTGTATATACTTACAGGGTGTGTGAAGGGATTCATAATTGGAGAAGAGGTGGTACAGTGCAGAGAATGTCTCATTTGATGTGTGTAAAACGGGTCACAAAGCAGATGATCAGGATTGGCTAATAGGAGTGATTTAATTTGTGCTCCAAAGGCCATGGTGTGAAGGAAGTATCTGAATTTGCAGTTGTATTGAAGCATTAGGTCATGCAGGTCTTCCAGCAGTGGTAAAAATCTCTACAGGACATTCTCCTCAGTGGCTGAAAGAAGAAACTGACGGCTAAGGACTGGCAGCAGGTTTTACGGCTTGTGGAAGAAAATAGATTCACTTCTAGAACTAAACACATCCTTCTCAACCAGTTTCTGAAAGAACTCTCCACAGAGACCTGCAGACCATTAACATATGGAGCAGTGGAGCAAGAGGCCTCTGCTCACAAAGATGCCTAGCTATAGTGGGCAAAGGGACATAAAACTTGGACTGTTCATTCAAGATTCACCCATTTTTGCCAATGTGATTTTTCACACAACGGAATTTGACCTCTGCATTTAACCCATTCATGCAGTGAACACACACACTAGTGAACACACTAGTGTAAGATTATATGTATTTGGTTCATTTACTATTTGATTTATGTCAAAGAAGAAATAATTAATGAAGATGAGTTTGTGACCATTTCTGTTTTAGTTCATTTGTGCTGTTTTGATTGCTCTGGTCTGGTGGCCACAGTCACACTGTCTCTATCTCTCAGTTTTTGTTTGAGAAGGTCTGGAGGAGAAGAGAGACGAGAGGCGGTAGTGTGGCTGCGGCGGTAGAAGTGCAATTAATATAAAAGTATTAAGAACAAACTCATTTGTTGTCTGCTTGAATTCATTCACCCACGTTTACTCTCAAGATAGAGGGTTACACTAGGCTGTGATAATTTGTGCCCGAAGCGGTGGGCAGCCCTTATCCATCGGCGTCCGGGCAGCAGGTTAGATGCCTTGCTTAACACTAGCATTCTCAGGTTTTTTGAGATTTTTGTTCCCCCTCCCTTTAGTGGTGAGCCCAGGTTTTTTGAGATTCTTGTTCCCCCTCCCTCTGATGGGCCATCAGCTACCAACTATTCTTATGTAAATGATTGTGGGGATTCCATCCAGCCAGCCATGAAACACCCAGGTCTCTACTGGTTCTGTTCTTTTCAATATGTAATAATATGAAAATGTATGATAATTATGTCATTTGTGTCATTACAGAAAAAATAAACTGTATTTCATTGTTGTAATTTAAAATAAAATGTAATTTCAGTGGAGACTGTCAATGCTTGTACATACTCTGTATGTAATATTGTACATTTTATTTTATAAAATGTTTGTTTGTAAGTGTATATTGGTTTTGTATTTTTCTTTGTAGTGTTGTTGTAAATAAATCTTTTTATTAATAATTATACTATTTACTTTTTTCCTCTGGGGACTCCCACAGTCCAAAAACATGGAGGTCAGGTGTATTGGGTACTGTAAAATTGTCAGTGCGTGTGTGTACCCAGTGATGGATTGGTGCTCTGTCCTGTTCTTAGCATAGAAAGTTTCCTAAATTTTATGGAAATGGGGTTTGTAAATATATAGTAAATATATATGCATATACCTGTCTTTTTATTTTAGAATACCCTTATGAGCCACACATTGGGGAAATTTGACCTGTGCATTTTACCCATCTGTCCGGTGACACACAGCTGTGGGCAGCACTGTCCACAATGCCTAAGGTGCAGATTGGGGTTAGGTGCCTTGCTAAAGGGCACTTCAGTCATATACTATTTTATTTGTAATATTATTATATTATATAATAAAATTATTATACAATAATATTACAAATAAAATTTAAGGTGTATTATTATTCAAATATTTTACATTCACATTAACAAATACTAATATAATATATATTAATATAATATAATAATAATAATAATCATGTAATTTGTTAAAATTAAATGTAATTTCAGTGGAGCATGGTGAAAAGCACCATGTCATGAAGTGAATATAAAATATAAAATAAAATGTATATTGTTATAATATTACAAATAAAATTACATCACATGTTACATACATGGACATGCAATTACACCTATAAACATTATTATTTTATAAGTGGCTTCTGTTCTTCTGCAACTGGTGTGTGTGTGTCTAATTTCAGTGGAAACTGTCCATGTAATGTAATATGTAATGTTGTATTTTTGTTTGTAATATTACTGTAAATAAGTGAATGACATACATGAATGAATGAGTGAATGAACGTTACACTTATATAGCGCCTTTCTCAAACCCAAGGAAGCTTTACAATCAACACACTCCATTTACACACACTCAATCACACACACCGGCGAGAAGCGGCAGCCAATCGTGCACAGCGTACTCTCCACCTGGAGGACTGCATCGAGCACTAGGGGGAAATCACCCAGGACAGAGTGCCAACCATATCTGGGCATACACACATACATACACAGACATACACATTCATACATACACACACACACACCAGGGCAATTTTTTTTGTGTGTAGCCAATTCACCTGAACTCCATGTTTTTGGACTGTGGGAGGAAACCGGAGTCCCTGGAGGAAACCCACACAGACACGGGGAGAACATGGAAACTCCGCTCAGATGTGGACTCGAACCTAAGACCTCAGCACTGAGAGGTGAACGTGCTAACAACTAGGCCACCATGCAACCCGAAACATACATTTCAGGTAACTGGGTGTATCAGGTCTGTTCTTGTATACAGTATGTGCACGTTTGAAATAGCGCGCGTGAAGGAGCCGGCAGTGACTTTACTCCACTGAAATTAGACACACACTTACACACCAGGTGCAGAAGAATAATAAGATGAAACAGAAATGAGAAGTTTCCATCGTGTACAGTACATGCAGGTTTGAAATAGCACGTGTGAAGCAGCCGGCAGTGACTTTACCATCCTATTCATATAAAATAAAATAGAATGTATAATATTACATACAGAGTATGTACAAGCAGTGACAGTCTCCACTGAAATTACATTTTATTCTAAATTACAACAACGAAATATAGTTTATTTTTTCTGTACAACTGAGCTTCAGCGTGTAACAGCTTTCACAGAAGCTCACGTGTTTGGCCGCTCGGCTCAGCTCATGTGTGTGTGTGTGTGTGTGTGCAGCATGATTCCTGCTCTATAATTATATATAAATATTTTTTTCCTTCAAACTTTGTGGAAAGAGTAAAACTCTTGACTGTGAGAGGCAGTTCTGTGTCTATGTGAGAGGCTGGGGGAAGACGCGCTTATTTTGCATGACAACAAGCAGCGCAGCGAGGTGTGAATGGCTCACATTCCTGCGCGGGGGCTTTAGAGATGGAGAGACCCTGCAGACAGCCTAATATCATGACGAAAATTTTCGTCAGTTTGGGAATTCTGAAGCAGGTCAAGTCTTCTATACATCAAGATTGTTCAAAATTTCCACTTGCGAAACTGCAACAATTAGTATCTTAAATTTCCAAATGATTTAAAAGTGTAATTAAAAGAAAATATATGTAATTGTGGGAAACATGTCTCTGTCCCAACTTTCTTTGTGCTGCAGACAATTTGTTATTGAAAACAATGCAAATCTTTTCTTTGTTCTATTGTCTTGCCTAGTGGTTAGCATGTTTATCTCACAGCGCTGAGGTCTTGAGATCAAGTCCCCATCTGAGTGGAGTTTCCATGTTCTACCTATGTCTGCGTGAATTTCCTCTGGGGACTCTGGTTTCCTCCCACAGTCCAAAAACATGGAGGTCAGGTGTATTGGGTACTGTAAAATTGTCAGTGCGTGTGTGAACCCAGTGATGGATTGGTGCTCTGTCCTGTTCTTAGCATAAAAAGTTTCCTAAATTTTATGGAAATGGGGTTTGTAAATATACTCTAAAGTCTGAAAGACAAAGTAAATATATATGCATATACCTGTCTTTTTATTTTAGAATACCCTTATGAGCCACACATTGGGGAAATTTGACCTATGCATTTTACCCATCTATGCGGTGACACACAGCTGTGGGCAGCACTGTCCACAACGCCTAAGGTGCAGATTGGGGTTAGGTGCCTTGCTAAAGGGCACTTCAGTCATGACCAGTCTGGGGACCAAACCAGCAACCTTCCAGTCACAAGAGCAGATCTCTAATCACCAGGCCACAGCTGCCCACAAGCCCCATGAGTCATTGTCATTTTCCCCATGAGCCCCAGGTGACAACCTTCTACTCTAATGGTAGAATAATGAATATTTTTCTAAACTATGCAGCCAAATTATATTTCAGTATTAAATTCAATACAATATCTCTGATTTTAGTATCAAAAACATGTAGTTAAAGTACTGAATTAACAGTGTAGTATCTATCATTCAGTACTGAACTGACCTGAGTATCTCCAGTTTACAGTGTGAACTCTTCAATCCAGCAGAGATCAGCTCCACTCCTGAGTCCTGCAAGTCATTATTACTCAAGTCCAGTTCTTTCAGAGAGGATGTTTCTGATTGTAAAACTGATCCCAGACATTCAAATGTCTTTAGTCCAAGATTACACAAAGCTAGCCTGCAGAGAGAAAGTATAAGTTATCCAGTATACTTTCTTGAATATCTAACAGAAATATGCTTTCAGTAATATAATTAATATACAACATGTATGCCAGTGTTATTAGGACACTTTCTGCAGTTTTGCTACATATTGATCAGTCCTACACTTCTTTATTTATTATTCTTTATTTTTATTATTGTATAATATATTATTTATTTATTTATTTATATTATTTTTTATATTTATTATTATCCTAATACATATTAAGTGCTAAATATGATGAATCCCAGCACTGCACAGTTGTGTTTTTATCTCATACAGCACAACAACTCAGCTCAGTAAAGACTGACTGACTGACTCAGAAATACACCCCCGCTATACATAATACAAACCGGATTCCAAAAAAGTTGGGACGCTATACAAATTGTGAATAAAAACTGAATGCAATGATGTGGAGATGGCAAATGTCAATA
>BRDA01072491.1:0-11654 GCA_036984385.1 Crenuchus spilurus | reverse complement strand
AGTCCTCTGTATTCTCTCATTCAGTCCTGTTTGCTTTATTCCAGTGCCTGGGAAGTAAATTTGGGATTATATGAAGTGGCCTTAGCTTCTGATTATGTGGTTAAATGGAGATCTTAGTTATTCAGCTCTGTTCGACGAGCTGAAAGTAAATCCCAGTGCTCATACATCCACTCAGGTTTGTTTAGTTTGTGAGCGTGATGTGCTCAGTTTGCTTTTGCATGACATCACTGACCTCAAGCATATGGTCTGCAAGTCTCAGCAGCTCAGTCAGTTGAAATATATGGTGTGCCAGAGTTTTAGACTTTAATGTTAGACTTTAGAGTTTTAGAACTTTAATGTTCAGGCAGTTACTGGTCTGTCTTGGCTTATTGGACCACCTGCTGGACCAGAGTTAGGTGTTCTCTTGTCATCACAGTGTACACAAAGAGTTTTATTGATTGAACTGTACATATACTGTACAACAAAAGTCAAAACTTCTTCTATAGGCTCTCTGTTTATTATAACTAGACATTGTGCTGCGAGGAAACTCAATGGAAGTAAACTTTATCTCTGTCATAATGATTTCCAATATCACTGATACTCCAGTGCACCACTCAGACGACTGTAGATCTATAAAAGTTGAGCTTTAACCTGAAACATGGTTGAGAATTGGGATTCTGCCATGATTTGTAATGCTCTTCTTAACCTCTAAAATATGTTCTCATATCTAAAAAAATCTAAAGCATCATTCTAATGCTGGCAGTCATTGTATACTGTCAGGGTCGGCATTCCACCCACGTGGACTATGGGGTCCTTTTGTTGAATTGGACACCAAGTAAGTCTTCGCTAGTAGACTTCACATACATAGTGAGCAAAAAACCTTTCTTCACACACGCATCTACCAGCCCAACAGTGGTCCCTGGGGGGGTATGGTGGGCAGCGCAGACTTCTGTGGTGGAGGGAGGCAGGATGGGGGCATTTGTGCTTAGGGCACCCACATTCCCAGCACCGGTACTGTATACTTTTCTAGAACAAGATGTCAAGTCAAATAAACCCATGTTGAACAGAGAAATGAACAGAAAGTTTTAGAACACCTAAATCACCCGCTAGGGACTGCCCCACTGAGTGGCAAGTGGACCTGATAGGGACCTCCACCATCAGCACAGTGATTGGTTGCTGGGGGCGAACCCTTCCCCTTTACAGGTCAGAGTCAGTTATCAGCTAAATCCGCTCAGCTGGTGGCTGGCTGTTTTAGGCACTCTGCCGCCGCAGCTCGGGATAGAACCATTGTTTTTCATTAATTATATCCATCATACCACCATCATTTTCATGGGGCTTTTTCACAGAGGCTAGCTCACCCTGACCTCTGTTCTCTGAACCTCTATTTCTCAGTCCCTGCCATGGAGGTAGGGATGTTACTTACTGTATTAATTTATGTGGGTTTGGGGGGATATTTTGGTGCCTGTGGAGGAGGCCTGCCGGGAAACCTGCTAGCCTTGTTGACTATGGTCAGTATCTAAAGTATGGTGTGGTATGGCGGCCCCTCCTCCCTGCCTCTGGCACGGAATGGGCTTTGGTAGGATTTGGCAGCCACCATCGAGTGGTGTTGGGGCTTCAGAGGCTCCTGTAAGGTGATACTCCACCTGCAGAGTGTGGGTATCTCTTTAGACCCAACCCAGGTGGCAGCACACGTTGAAAGGGGTAGAGCCACAGCCCTGACACACGTGAGGTCACTTTGTTTATGTTTAGAGCTTCACTTTTTTCTTATCTCCTCTGAGTGCAGCAGAGGTGAGTGTGCACCACACTTTTCTACCTCTGCTGCACTCATTCATCCCCAGTTGTGGCTTATAGTGCTTGTTTGATTTATTTGGGGTTTTATTCTTTATTTTACATTCGCCGATTCCCTTTCTGCACTTGAGTTTACTTCAGACGGGGCCGCATCCAGAGGGTGCTTGACTCCGCCCAGGCCATGCGCTGGTACCATAACATGAATATATTTTTAATATCTTTAAATTCCCTTTTTGACTTTGGAACAAAATATGACATACAATACTTTAGGCCAATATATGTAGTGATGTGGTTTCCCTGAAGGATGATTGGAAAGTGCTGTTCTAGAACAGTGTGGATAATGAGGAGATTATTCTAGAAGAGTATGTATATAAAGGAACATTCAAAACAGTGTGAAAAGAGGAGGACCGGGCAGAACAGTGTGAGTGAAGAAAAACATTTATGAACGATGTGGTCCAGGGCAACCTTTTAGAAACATTCTGACCATTGTAAAATGGTGTATAAAGAAGAAGAACATTCCAGAATAGTGCTGGAGAAAAATAGAACCTTCTAGAGCAGCTTGAAGACAAGAGAACTTTAACAAATAATGCAAATGGAGGAGAGCACTGCAGAACAGTGTAGCCAGGTTTGCATTCAAATGTTTAACAAATTTTATTTGCATTTGAGAAATGTTGGCAGAAATAAATGCAACATAAGTCATGTTTCCGTCCACTACAATTGTCAAAAAACTTTAGGTGATGTAGATACCATGATTAGGGGCAGCACCAAAACAATCAAAATGAAGAGATTCAACTCAGCCTTTGCTTTTAGCAGAATCATCTTTACAGCCATTTGCTGTCTTTTATTATAGCTGTTGTTTGCAGTTCAGAGATGCTGGGCAGGACAAGCAGTTGCCCACATAATGAGGGTTTCTCAGTGCCACCACAAGAACACCCACCATACATCTGGGTACACAAATGCTCCAGACAGCTGTGGGAGTGCACTGGGTAATGCACAGCCATTTCTCTGACCAGTTTTGCATTCAGAATGTCGAAAACAACCTTTGAAAAGATATGTGCCATGATCGAGCCATCTGTAATGCCAGTTGTTGCCAGTCACCGGCCACCTGGGCTAACTGAGTAGAGTATTGCCATTGTTTTGTTTTTGTACAAGGTAGTAACTTTTGTGGTGTATGAAAGAAACTAATAAAAGAGTACATCAGATTATCAGACTTGCAACTTAACCCGTATTCATTTATTTGGGAAAAAAAAATAAAGTAAAATAAAAATGTCGTAGCGTAAAACTACAGAGCTCCTAAAAAAACACCCCGTGTTAATAAAAATAATGTGTGACCACAACTTCCTAATGTGCAGGAACAAGATGCTAATGTGTGACTCTGACTTAATATGATCCTAATGTGTGGCCATGACTTAGTAATGTGTGGGAACAAGATAGTAAAGGCATGGCCACAACTTACTAAGGCATGGGAATTGGATCCTAACATGTGACCATAACTTAGTAATGTGTGGGATCAAAATAGTAAAGGCATGGTCACAACTTACTAAGGCATGGGAATCAGATCCCAACATGTGGCCATAACTTAGTAATGTGTGGGAACAAGATAGTAAAGGTATGGCCATAACTTACTAAGGCATTGGAATGGTATTATAATGTGTGACCATGACTTAGTAATGTGTGGGAACAAGATAGTAAAGGTATGGCCACAACTTACTAAGGCATTGGAATGGTATTATAATGTATGACCATGACTTAGTAATGTGTGGGAACAAGATAGTAAAGGCATGGCCACAACTTACATTGCATGAGATCAAGATTCTAATGTGTGAACATGACTTAGTAACTATCTCATTCCCACACTTTTAGTAAGTTGTGGCCATGCTTTAGCTGTCTTGTTCCCATAACTTAGTAAGTCATAGCCATACCTTAACAATCATGCCAAAATGAAAAAAGTAAATAACTAAAATAAAATTGTTGAATGAAATACCTGTTTGTGAGAACTTTCTAGAAAAAAGAAAGCTTTGGGGAACCTTCTAGAACAGAATTAATGAGCTTTAAGCATTAGCAATAGTGTAAATGGAGGGAAAACCTTCCAGCTCAGTGTTAATGATGGCACTGTTAAATAGGGTGGGAACAGTATAGAACTAGGAGTAGAAGATTCCAGAACATTACAACAGGGGATGCACATTCTACAGAAAAAACGAGGTCCAGCTCTCTCCTGGTCTGTAACAGTCTAACTGTCATTTCTCATCAAATAGAAATACTGACCACTAGCTCTCATGTGCCAGGTTCAGCATTAACTCTCACACAGGACTGCAAGAGAGAGAATAAAGGAGCCAAAGGTTAGTAAAAACAGAGGGGGGTAGAGGGGTGTGGAGGGTTCAAAGCTGGTGGTTTTATGAAAGTTTTATGGCTACAGTATGGTGGGCAGAGCTGGCAGGTGCAGTCTTTGCAGGCGGCAGAGAAAAAAGGGAAAGCCCTGCCAAGCTTTTATCTTTTATCTTTAGTTTAGCCCCTTGCCCACAGCATGCTAATAACCAGCTCTATGATAGTTAGCTTGCACCAGCTCTACTGGTTCCTCTGAAATGTCGCTGGCAGAGCACACTCACAACAGCAACTACAATAGGAGGAAAGAAAAACAACAAAAGCAACACAGGAGACACCAAAACTCAGACTTTCAATCAGCTCTTGAAAGCAGGCAGGAAACGGAAAAGGAGGACACGTGAGAGTCCTTTCTGTCATCCGTGGGGTAAAAACCTGATTATTAATTCTACTCAAACCCACCAGACAGACCCAAATTCAGTGAGGAATTCAGGATAAAGATTACTAAAAAAAATGCCGGCATGGTTGAAGGCGAGACTGAGAGCCCCGGAGAGGTCTTTCAAAACAGATACATTTACAAGCTAAGAAAAGAAGAATGGAAAGGTTCCCAAAAAAAAAAAAGATTCTGAGTCTTTGCCTGGAATGAAAAACGGTTCTCAATGTTGATTTACAATTAGCATTTCAATTGATCCATCAGTGGTGCAATCATTAAAACAATATTTGCTACAGAACATCGGGTCTCATTCACCAATCACTCTGAAAAAGAAATTTCTTCTTAAAACCCACTTATGCAGCTTTCCATGAAGATTCTGACATTCACCAGTGTTTTCTTATTTGGGATTTGTTTGTTGGTAAGAACATAATCTATGCACGCTCAAGTGCACATGCTAATTTGAGTGTTGACATGCAAAATAACAGGTTAATGTGTTTTTCCACAGTTCTATAATACTATTGGGTTTAAATTACAATAATACAAACAATTTTACAAAAATTATGTAGAAGATATTGGTGAATGAGGTCCATTAAGTTAAAAATGTTATGCTAATGAGATGGACAATGATGCCAGTGTTGCTGGAAAAGAACAGTTTGAGCCTTTCCATATGCGTGCAAAATAAATATCATGGCACTCTCTAAATTTCTATTTTTTTATTACCAAAACTGGGTGGCACACTAAAGCTAGAGTTTATTAAAAAGTTGTTAAGAAACTGCACAATTATGGAAAGATTTAGATGGATGCAACTGAGATTCAACTTTTTTGCCAATGTGATTTGCACACAATGAAATTTGACCTTCAAATTAATAAACACACTAGGCTGTTAGAACCTGTGCCTGAAGTGGTGGGCAGCCCTATCCACAGCACCCGTGGAGCAGTTGGGAGTTAGGTGCCTTGCTCAAAGGCATATCAGTCATGACCTACCAGGGCATTTAACCGGCGACCTTCCGGTCACAAGACCAGATCTCTAACCACCAAAACGCGGCTGCCCCTAACTGTCACTTTTCACTCATAGGCATTTTAAAAGTGAAATAAAACTAGCTTAATTGTCTAGATTTTATGTTATTGAGCCAATGAGTCAATTAGTGCTGGAAAAATTACATAAAGGAGCTTATTTAACATGAAGAGACTTAATTATATAATATTCAACAATTATACATTGACCAATTACATTTTATCTGACTCCAATGATAATTATGACTCTTAAGCTAATGATACCACATGAGAAAGGCATGATTAATGAAAGGGAATAGATGGTCACAGCTACATACCATTATGAATAAGGCCTTAATATATTTAATTTCACATGTGTGAAGTGTGTATTTGATATGGTCTTTGCAGAGCAAAGATGCACATAATGAGTGTAATTTTGAGCCCTTTGAACAGTTACCACAGTTTCATTTATATAACGCCTTTCTTATAAGTCTTCTCAGAAGCTAACAAAGAAGAGTCAACAATACAGCATTCACAGTTACCCATCCTGCCAGAGGAAATGTGACATTAGCTGTGGGTGAAGATCTCCTCAAAGTTTAGTAGCTACGATGTAGCATCATGTTTCATTAAGGCGCAGCTCACTCAACCCAGGAAAATAACACACTGGCTTTGGCTTCTCATTGAATATAAACTCTTCCGAGAAACCAAAACATGAAACAATGTCTACAAACTGTTTTTATAACCAGTACTGACTTTAAAAAACACTTAAAATCAGATTTTATTGTGAATTTGGTTGGGTCCTTATTATAAAGAACCATCTATGAAGCAGAACATGCTGGAGATGGCTGCACTGTTCACTACATCTTAAAGCTGCACTGCGCTGGCCCTGCAATGATGCCATGAGGCACAATTTAATCAAAAAAGCCTTGGGTGGAGAGGTCATACGAACATGTATGTCTTGTCCACAGAGAGGAAAAGCGAAAGAGAAATGGAGAAAGGGAAAGGCCTCCGTGGGCCAGAACTTGTGTTCATTCATAGACCTCCAGCCTCAGGCCTCCATACTGTCCTAAATACGCGCAGAGGACTGGGGAACGTGCCACGGTTCTCCTCGCTTCTGATTGGATCCCGAGCGCCAGATCTCGCAAATTACAGAAGCTATCATGGGCAGCCTATCCCAGCAGTCCCTGGAGCGGCGCGAAGCTTCTAACAAGCACTAGCCGTGTCTATTTTGAGCCCCGGCAAGTTTAACCTACTTCTCCTGCCCCACGCGCTGCTGAGCGCCCGTTTATCCCTAGCTCTCCCTCATCCCCCTTTTACTCCGCAATAACTCATTATGACAAAGAGAAAGGGGAAGAGGGAAATGAAAGGGTGGAGCTCGACATGGACGACAAGGGATAAGGTGGTGGGATAAAGCTGGGCGAGTATGCACGAGGATTGCAAAAGGCAAAGAAGAAGAAAGCATTAGAAAGAATCTTAAGCAAAAAAGACACATTTAAAAGCCTGCATTAATCAAGCAGTTAAGACCGTGTGAGCTCTAAAGTAGGTCTAAGACCTTAGAGACAATGTACCTTCTGTTTAGATGCTCTTAATGTAACATCAGGAGAGTCAGCCTCTATTTTAGCATATGCTTAGCCTATCGTTCAGCTTCCCTGGACACTTGTTATCACAGAAGTGGCTCAGAAAATGGCAGAGTGGGAGAGGTGTCTGTCCAGGCAGTAGGGATGG
This sequence comes from Crenuchus spilurus, assembly GCA_036984385.1. NCBI lineage: Eukaryota > Metazoa > Chordata > Actinopteri > Characiformes > Crenuchidae > Crenuchus > Crenuchus spilurus. Next base: position 4,417 of record BRDA01072491.1, on the reverse strand, counting down.
TGAGACTGTGATGGAGGCCCAAAGCTTATCCCAGGAGCTTACCGATCCATTGCCACATTACGGAGTTTAATATTAGTCCTCTATTACACTAATGATGCTGAAAGATGATTAGAAGATATGGTCCAGAATTACAACAACATTGCTTCTAAATGACTATTAAACATACAGAGATGGCAAAGGTTAGTAGAGCGAGACCACAAGGAGCGGTTCCATAGCTGCTGATGAGAAAGCTAAAGAAGCAATATGGCCACAATCACGAGACATTTTGAACCTTTGGCAATGATATAAAGACAATTATGTGCAAATGGACAAAAATACCAATGAATCCAACCAATGCCTGCACTGAATCAATAAATCATTACCTATTTCTTTGTCTAATCTGTTAAATTTGGCAGAAAAACATGAGATTTGGTTTCAGCACTGCAGTGAAACAGATGTGCTGGTGGCATGCTGGCGTGTGTTGGCTGGTATGAGTGGATCAGACACAGCAGAGCTGCTGTTTTTAACTGCTGGAGTGAAAATAGTGCACCAACCAAAACGGATGACCAACAGCAACGGATCTACTAGGTGGACCCACAAGGTAGGTGTGTCTGGGCAGTGAGCTGACATAGTGTTTAAAATCTCCAGTAGCTCTGCTGTGTCTGATTCACTCATATCAGCACAACACACTAACACACCACCACCACATCAGTGTCACTGTAGTGCTGAGAATAATACACCATCCAAATAATTCATGCACTGTTGTGGTCCTGACCATTGATTAACAGGTGAAAGGAGGTGAAAGTATACAGAGAAACAGAGAAACCACAGACTGTGATTGCAGAACTACAAAGTGCATCTATATGCTCAGTGGAGCTGATAACATGGACAATGAGTGTCAATACCCACCCACTGCTGACACAGATACACACACACACACAGCTTATCTAGTCCATGTAGAAAAGTATAGCAGAGTCTAGTAGAAAACATTGCCTGGACAGTAGAGACCGTTATTCCAAGGCAGGACACCTTTTTTTAATACCCCTGACTTCAAAGGTAGCCATGAATAAGCAGGTGTGCCAATGCATGGCACATGGCATTAAATAAACGTTGGCAACATAACACAACAGCTTATCAGTCAACATCCACCCGATCTTCTTTATAAGCAGAAAGAAATCCAGAATGTAGAATATTTTGGCAGATGTGACAAATGGATAAGGAGAAGCTTAGCCCTTGTGTCTGCATCAACATACATCATGATCAAGATTGATGCAGCAGTGGAGCTGGCAGTGCCGTCCTTACATTTTGAAAATCTGTGTTAGCAAGCAGGATGTTCACTCATGATTTCCACCGAGATAAGTCATATCACTAGTTCTACCACTCAATAATATATATATATATATATATATATATATATATATATATAGTATAGTGTGTGTATAGTGTGTGTGTCTAGAGTTTATCCTTCTTTAATATAGAGCTACAGGTAGGATAAACTTTGGAAATTCTGGGACTTCCATCAGAAGAAGCACATTATCATCAGCTGTACTGCAGAGAGTGCGTCGCTAGTACTAAAAGAACCTTCACAAAGTCCTTGCTGCATGCCTCAATGCCTCAGACTGAATAGGCTCCTGTACGCTGCTTGAGTTTCACTTAATGCTAATGGCACGTATTACTGAGGTGACGGGCAGGAACACAGGGTTAAGTACATATGGTCACATGCCACTGGAACATTTTTTCCCGTTGAGAAGTCGCCTTAATTTCAGGTTCAAAGTCTCATACAGTGATGAGGCTGCCTCATTTGGGCTCTGGCTGACATACTTTACGAGATGGACAAGTGACACAGTTTTAAAAAGTGCTTTGGGCCAGTGAACGTAGCAGAATTTGACGTATTTATATGACGTGATGTGACTGGACTTTCTAACCCAGAGCTAAAGAATCTCATATGCTGGAAGTATAAAACATATCTTATGTATGTATGATCATAAGTATATAGTCTGTGTATAACCTCTGTGTACACACACAGGCACACACACACATTATATATAGACTACTGTATATATAGATTGATATAAAAAAAATACTGTTTCATCATTAAAATATTTACAATTAATAACATTACATTGAGTAGGTAACCATGAATAACCATAATTAAATATACAGCATAAACAAATTTGACATTAGAGTTTTAGAATTTTAAAGTAAGGCATAGTCTCACAGGGACACAATACAGTTGAAATTGAATTATTATTATTATTATTAATAATAATAATAATAATAATAATAATAATAATAATAATAATAATAATAATAATAAATAATAATAATAATTAATAAATAATAATAATAATAATAATAATAATAATAATAATAATAATAATAATTATTATTATTATTATTATTATTATTATTAATTATTAATAATAATTATTATTCAAAATTTATAATAAATAATATAACAAAATAATATAATACAAAAATATGTGTATATATTTTTTTCACATATTTTTGTATTATATTATTTTATGTTTTATTATTTATGTTTATTGTAATTACTAAGAATATCTTTTAATACATCTTTCTATTACTAAGCACTTCACTGTCCCTTTGCTGTTGTAACACTTTTCATTTCCTTACTGTTGGACTAATAAATTATTATCTTATCTTATCTTATATCCCATATTATACTACCAACAGTGGCACAAATCCCAGTCTACAGGAAGTTCTCTTCAGAATTCTGGCTGACAAAAGGTCAAAGGTCAATCACATGCCACACTGCTCTGTATGTTGCCTGTAGAGTGTTCTTGGACATATTACAAAGTTATAGCTACTTACACAAATAGAACCCATTTAGGACATATCACCACTGCACATACACTCACTAGCCACTTTGTTAGATAAAAATACCTTGTATCAACATTCATTGTACATTTTAGCTCCACGAGTCATACAGGTACACTTTGTAGTTCTACAATTACAGACTGTAGTCCATCTGTTTCTCTGTATTTCTTTGTTAGCCTACGTTCACCCTGTTATTCAATGGTCAAGACCCCCACAGAGCAGGTATTATGTAGTGGATCATTCTCAGCACTGTAGTGACACTGACGTGGTGGTGGTGAGTTATTGTGGGTTGCACTGGTAGAAGTAGATCAGACATAGTGAGTGTAGATACATGGTGTATGAAGTGGCCAGTGAGTGTTGTCACTTACAGATCTGCCACTGTATAAAAACTAAATGTGTGTGTTTGTCAATGTTTGTATGTAGAGCAACAGGGACAGAATGATGTGACAACAAGCCTGAGGCAGATTATTTGACAATGCGGATCCCCCGGATACAGAGTGGCCTTCGTCCTTCAGCCATGCAGCCACAGAGCCTTTTAGCATGCAAGGCAGGTTGGTCCTTTGGTGCAGGACACAAATGTGTGTGTGTGTGTGTGTGCATCTGTTTGGGTACTAGGGAGGTAATACTGAAAGAATTCTGTATTGGTGTGTGTGTGTGCTGATGGTGCGCATGTGTGTGTGCCTTTTGTCTCTACTTGAATGCCTCTCATTTGATCTTGTACACCAATAAATCAGCTCAAAGCCATTATGTTGCACGGGGAAACTGACACACGACAAATTGTTATGGCCAAAAAAGCCACTATCCACTCACTGCTTACGACTCGCATCATCCATCACTGTGTAACTGATTGGCATAGAACCGAGCGTTACTAGCATGGCAAACACTAGACTCTTGGGGCTTGTAGTTACTGCAGCAGAAGCTGGCTCCTGCAGCCATTATCTCAGTGCTTTAAATATAACATATCTGTAACATTGGTAAATAGTTACAGCCCAGGCCACGGTGCTCTGTCTGAGGCAGGCATTGTAGGAAATAAACCGGATTAACTGGCGATACCCCCTCCACTGTAAACGGCCTGGTAGCATTGGCTTAATCCTGCCCCCTCCCTTTCTTTTCTATTAAACATAGAGGTTAATCCAGCACTGCACGCCTCTCTCTCCCACAGCCCCCTTCTGCCCCCAACATCCAGCCATGGAAAAGCTGTTAGCAATGAGGTCGAGATGGTCATTCTGGCTCTTAGACACTCTTCCAGACGTCGTTCCATAATTCACAACCTTGCATAACATGCTTTCTATGACGGTCTAAAGAACATGCTCTCTTTTTAACTTCAACAACTTCTTGTAGAATCAAATGTCACGGTGCACATAGAACTCTTTCTGTATAGGCTCCATTACTGAAACTCATATACACTCAGGTTATATATATATATACTGAAAAATCTAAGCTTTAATCCAAGTGCCTTTATTTGGTGGGAAAAAAATCACATTAAGTAATAAATTTTTTTTAATGAAATCATGTGTGCCACAATTATTGGCACCCCTGGTTTTAGTACTTTGTACAACCTCCTTTTGCCAACAAAACAGCACTTAATCTTCTCCTA